>PVKH010006988.1:0-20600 GCA_004027955.1 Chaetophractus vellerosus | reverse complement strand
CCATTGCCTACCTTCTTCCACCCCACTGGCCCAGTGAAATCTATCAACATTATAAATCAGATATGCTAAACCCTTGCTTCAAGGATTCCTTAGTCAGCTAAGGTACAGATCACTACACCTGGCTCTGTGACCTGACCTCTAAGTAACCCTTTAGCTTTAGGGTCCATCTCTACCCCATTCTCACCATAAGCTACTGCCACACAGGGCTTTGCAAGTGAGTCTTATCTTGTGGTGTTTTGCACATGCCTCTCCCTCTGGCTGGGATTTCCTCCTTCCTTGGTATACTCATTGGTCCTTCAAGATTCCTTAGCATCTTCACCTTTGGGAAAGCTCATCTGATAGCCACTCTCTCCTGTTCTCCCCACAGCACCCTTCTAAAGTAACACTTAATATTTCATCATATACGAGATGCCATCAAATGTAGGTCACATTTCACAGAAATGTGAAAATAAGAAAAAAAAATATGCAAACTAGAATTGATTAAATGTGATGTTTTAAACTCTTGTTGATTTGCCTCTCCCATTAGGCCAGGACCTTTGAGGGCAAATGTTCTAGCATTCATTTCTGTAACTCAGCTTCTACTATTGTGCATGGGTCATATTAGGATATTAGTAAATATTTGAGTAAAAAAAACAAAACAAAACAAAGAATAAGCAAATGAGATTTAGTGGGTGGTGCACCAAGTGGTGTCTCTAAAGTGTCCAGATATGATCCCCAATACTTCAAGGAAGGCTGGTCTGCCCCACTCTTAAAACTTTAGAAGTAGACATAGAAATAGCCAATGTTGCCATAAAAATCTAAAATACACTTTAGAAAAGTAAATCATTTTCTCAACCCTGAGAATCTGCAATGTGTCAAGTTGTATATGCATTATCTAATTCAATAGGCACTACATCACTGTGAGGGGTGGGAGTGAGGGTGGTCTTAGATGTTTAAGATGAAGCCAAGCCCAGAGAAGATAAACAATTTGTAAGGTCTCACAATGTGTGAAGTGCAGAGTTAGGATTCAACCCAAGACTTACAACCCAGTCTTTAGTCTTTACACTATGTAGCTTTGTCTCTCCCCTCCAACTCCACAATGCTTCCCAAACTGTTACATGTCTACAAGAGATTGGCACAAAGAAATATAATTGAATAACACTGATTCTTATGCTGACAAAGTTACTCCCTTTCTCATCCAATATTTTAGGTTATATCAAGGACACATTTCCCTTTGGTGCCAGTGGGCCTTTACTTGCTAGCACCTGCTAGGTTCCCTTTGCAACAAAGGGAAGGAAAACTGAGGGGGCTCAATATGTTGGCAAGCAAAAGTATCTATTTAGATTTAATAACATTGTTTTCTTTTCATACTTATTTTTAGGCTATCTTCTATTTATAGCAAGTTGGCAAGAAATTTTGCTCTTGCATTTGTAATAGTGACATAAGATTTTTTTCTATAAAAGCATATTTAAGCTTTAAAATATGAAATAAATATGAAGAAAACATTTAAATAGTTAATGCAAGTGGTTCTCAAATAAGGCAAAAGCCATGAAGGTGATAAACGGAATACTAAAATTTGAGAAATCATCAGTGCTTTCCAGGGATTGGTAATAGAGTGACTATAAGTTTGGAGGCTACTTCCCCCTGCCTTTATCTACCACTACTTGATGCTCTAAGACTGCTGGGGAACCCATGTGTATTAGTCAGGCTTCTCTCAGGAAACGGAATCAACCGGAGATACCTGTCAATAATATAAGATTTTATAAGAATTTCTCACACAACAGTGGGGATGCACAAGTCCAGGTTCCGCAGGCAGGCTGCAAGCCAGGGGCTCCTATGAAAGACGGATGAAAGGTCCTTGATTAGTTTCTGGGAGGAGTTGGCTGTCCAAAGATGAGCTGGGAAATTCTTTCTGAATGTTGAAATCACTTCCCCTTTTAAGGCAGTCAACTGATTGGATAAAAGTGTCATCCATTCTTGATGTAATCTCCCTGATTGATGCAGATGTAATCAGCCATCCATGCAGTAAACTCACTGGTGATCGAAGTCCATAAATGCCCTTGTATTACAATTAGCCCAGTGCTTGCTGGACCTAATACCTGGACACAATTACCTGGCTGAGTTGACACATTAGCCTAACACCATGACAGAGGAATTCAGGCAATGACTAATGTGCTCAGCCAGATGCTTGGGGAAATGTATGGGCATGTATCAGATAGGGAGATACATTAGTTGGGGATGGTTAGAGAATGTTGGCTCAGTCAATTAATATACCCACCCCCCATGTGATAGAGAAGGGAAGAGGGCCTCACATATGTACATGGCCTTTAAATCCATAGTTACACTGACCTCTTATTTATCATACATACATATATATATATATGGTCTACCAAAATCCAGGCACTGACCTAAGTAATTTTTAGATATTAATGTATTTAATGAGTCAGGTAATATTAATACTTTCCATATGGTGAAAAAGAGGCATAGCTAAGTAACTTGCCCAAGGCCACACCACTAATGAGTCAATCCCAGGTACACAGAAGCATGTAGTTAACTACTAAACAAGGATCAATTAGATTATCCACTGCTCTTCCCCTTGAGGGACCCAGAAAGGAGATGATCAGAGAGATGCAGAGTCATTCCTTAGGCCAAATCTAAGAGGAAGAAAGAGAGAGAAAGTTCTACTTCACTGATCCCCCAAAACTGAAATCTATAAACTAGGTCAGTTAGCAATAAACCTTACAATAATGTTATCAATTTCACCAGCTTTCTCTTAACCCCAATGATTTGTCACCATTATGTGGGTGACATTTCCTTTAGTGAGATACCAATTCTCTACACCACCACCCTTTCTTAATGTAAACTAAGGTACAAGCAAAAGTACAGCTGTTATGGAGTTATAAGCACATATAACTTGATGGATTTGTACATCCTCACTTGCAAAATAAAAGTATGTATTAAATGACAGATCATTTTTAAAAATATTTTTAAAGAGATAATTTGGTTAAGAGCAGAGGGAAATCACCTTAGGAAGCAGTTTTAAAAATTTGGTGACCATATATCCATGTTTATTCTTATTATCTCAGTACATTTATCAATAGTGCCCCTTTCACTCTCATCAATGTCCTGGGTTGGATGATAAATTGTTTGTCCAACCTACCTAAAAGAGATCCTCATGCCAGGGACTTCAATCCCCATGGTGGTGAAGGACAGCAACACAGAGATAAAAGATACATTCCTTTCTCTCAAGCATTTCACAGACTGGATTTTACTTCTCTTTGAGGGAGACAAATAATAAAGGTGATTATAATATAGTGCAATAAATGCCAGGATAGAGATATCTGGGGTGGGTTCCTTGATAAGAGAGGGGCAGCATTTGATCTAGAATTCCTGAGGAAGGGTGGAAGCTTTAGGGATTGCTTCTGGTCTTAAATACAAATCTCAAAGGACTACAAATATTAATCGATATTTGAGCGTCTAATAAAGGCTGAATATTCAAAATAGAGGAATATCAAATGAGCTTTGATAGGACATATACCAGAGGTCCTAACACATAGTGGTCAAGAAGCACAGAGTTTGGGGCTAATGCATCAGATTTTGAATCCCAAGTCTGTGAAATTCTAGCTGTGTGTCTTTGGGAAATCACTGAACCTCTCTTTGTCCTGATTTCCTCATGTGTAACACGTGGAATGATAGCTAGCTCATAAGGTTGTGAGACTTTGATAAATTAATGTATGTAACATCCTTGAATGTGTCAGAAACAGTAAATGCTATCAAAGATTGGTTATTATTGGTTTACTAAACCAAAATAGATGAAGCCTATGCTTATTAGTGTCACCAAAGAAGTCAGGAGAGGAAGGCAGTTTCTTGTGTGACTTAGCCAAGGTGTGCTGTTTTTTTTTTTTGTTGTTGTTGTTTGTTTGTTTGTGTTCCCTTGATCTGGAGGTAAAAAGCAGTCATTGAAGGGGAGTGGCATACAGTGATATTATCAGATTGGAATAAACATTAAGCATTCTTGGCAATTGTGCAGAGGATGAGTTGGAGATGAGCTCAGCAAGATACTGAGGGAAAAACTTTTGCAGTACATGAGTGAATGGGAGAAAAATGTTCAATTCAGGAAACATTCAGGCAACCTCACCTAACCTCATGTCAAAAAATCACCATACTGGTGGAGCGTCCTCCTCACCAAAGCTAATAAGACATGTGGCAACCAAAACATGGGTGTGGAGATGAAACCCGAGCCTTTGAAATAGTAATACTCTTAGCATGTATTTTTCAAACGTTGTATTTAGGGAAGACTGCGTTTTAGAGTTAGGAGGGACCTAGAGAAATGATCTAATCCAGTGGTTCTCCCTTGCAGCTGCACATTAAAAGACCTTAGGGCAGGGGTTCTTAACAAGGGGTCCATCAGCTTGAATTGAACTTCAAAAAAAAATTATTCTTGTGGACTTGTTGGTGCAGGTCTGATATATTTATTAAATAATACACAATATAGTATGGACTTAGGAAATGTCCATGGTTTTCACCCGACTGGCAAAGGGGTTCATGGAACAAAAAAGGTTAAGAACCCCTGCCCTAGGGAGATTTTATAAAATACCCATATCCAGCCCTAGGCTGGATCAATTATATAAGGGTCTCTGGGAGTGGAGCCCAAGGACTGAAAAGTTCCTGGGTGATTCTAATATGCAGTCAGACTGGAGAACTGCTCATCTCGTCCAGCCCCATGAGAGGTGGAAGGTGAGCCCCAGAGGGTCTCTTTCTTTGATGTGGGTGGTAATCGTGTTACTTATCTTGCCTGCGATAGACAAGTATAGTTTCTCGTGTACTTGTGCCAAAATTGGAACCCCTTGGACATTTCGTACTAAATGGTATTTTATATGTTGTAAGTGATGCTAGAAATGTGGAGGAAAAAATAAGACATGGAAAGCAAATTACAAAATTAGGGGAAAAAAGAGCTTAAGAGTTCTGTGTATGCAAAAGGAAGTGAGACTACATACGCATTCCATATATTACTAATTCCCATCTTAGTAAGGCTTATGGAAGTGGTTTCCTCCTGGGATAGGTTTGGAACAGGTAGTTAAAAAAGACCAGGGAGAGGCACAGAGAAAAGAAAGAGGGGGGAAAAGGCCCATGAAAGTAAGTGACTGTGTCTATCTCATTCATGTTTGCATCCCCAAGCACTGAGAGCAGTGCTTCACAAACCAAGTGGTTCTATGACTGATTTGACGACTAAAGAAATAGAAGAAAGGAAGGAAAGAAGGGAAGGGAGAAGAGTCAGGCAAAGTCACATTCATTTTCTCAAAATGCTTCTGAAGAATATTAGGGAAGAGAAAGCAATTTTCAAAATGTTCAGTTCCTGTTATATACTGGGCTTCTTTTCCTATCAGAAGCACTTCGGATTTTTTTGAGAGAGACATTTACAAAGGTTCCAGTCTGCGTAGAGGAAAGGTGGTCACGGATGCTCTGTATTTGAAAGTGTGGGCTCGGTGGAGAGGGAGTTCCCGGTTTAAAACAACACGCTGTCACTTACCCCGTGACCTGGGGCCAGGACTTTAGCAGCTTTTTTCTTCAGTTTCCTTAAAATGGGTATCTTAGGGTTGTCTTAAGGATTAATGAAGTGAGGCGTGTAGTTATCGGGACCTTATCAAGCACATGGTAAGTACCCATACATGTATCGTTATTTTAATTATTATAATTTGAACCATCCCACTTATCACTGAAAAGGACAAAGAATAGAATGTGAAAAATTACTGATGGACAAGGAGTCCATAAGGTTGGCTGCAACTTTACTTGTACTTTGCCCAAACTTTTATTTGAAACGTAAAACTCCTAATTAGTTTTGGTTTGGGTTAGCCTTTGTATCAATCAGCCAAAGGGGTGCTGATGCAAAATACAAGAAGTCGGTTGGTTTTTATAAAGGGTATTAATTTGGGGTAGAAGCTTATAGTTACCAGGCCATAAAGCATAAGTTTCTTCTTTCACCAAAGTCTGTTGCCACATGTTGAAGCAAGATGGCTTCCTACGTTTGCCAGGGTTCATGCTTCTTGGGTTCCTCTCTTCCCGGGGCTGCGTTTCTCTCCGGGCTTAGCTCATCTGCTTCCTCCACTAGGTCAGCTGTAGATTATGAGGGTCTCTAGGCTTTGCCTTGCTCAACAAGGCCAGCTTTGGACCATCAGGTGAATGCTTGTCTCTTTTCCTGTAGCCTATTCTCCTTCCTCATGACCAAGGTCCTCTGTGTGCTTACTCCCCTTGGCTCCAGGATTAACACTCAGCATCAGAACTCCAACATCAAAACTATTCAAACTCTGTCCTTTGCCCTGTCTTTTATCTTTGAGACTCCACCCTCCAAAGGGCAGGCCTCAACACCCTACTGATGTGGCCCAGTCAACGCCCTAATCATAACTTAATCATGCCCGGATGAACAGATCAGTTTACAAGCATGATTCAATATCTATTTTTGGAATTCATAACTATATCAAACCGCCAAACTGCTACAGCCTTGAACCTCACAGTGATCACAGATTGAGGATTAGACATCTAGGGTAACACTAGAGGTCCCTTATCCCCTCTCTCAGGTACCATATTCTATCACAAGGTGACAAGTTTCTTGGAAGAAATATCAATTCTTATCCTGTACAGTATAATCAAACTCTCAAGTCTCCCTGAAAAGAAGTATTTTGCTCGCTTTGAATATTTGCCTAGGGATCTTGATTATTCAATGGGGAGTTATAACACAGGGCAGGCAGGGGTTAACTTGGGAGAGGACCCAGAACTTTCTTCTGGTCACAGAGTTCATATAGGACAGGATTTTAGATGGAATTTTCCATTTCTGGTTGGTGATGTTGAGAAAGGAATTAGAAAATATTTGCTGATTCAGACGAAGAAGATAAGAAATTCAAAGAATCAAGTAAAAAATCTCCATCAAGCCAACAGAAAACATGAAACATTCAAGAGAGGTGAATTTCTTCTTGAGATCATAACCCAATGTCATAGGCTCAGTCCCCAGGAAACAGACAGTGAGAATATGAGATTTGTGTAGGAGCAGGAGCTTTATTGGAGCATCATCTTGGTAACAGCACTGGACAGAAAGAGAAAATGAATTGTTATGTAGCTGCAATAACAGTCTCTCACTGACCCTTTGGGACTATTAAGCTATGATGGCCTGTCAGTGTTTCCATTTAAGGCAACTAATCCTCTTTTGTATCTATCCATCGAAAGGTTGATCCCATGGATGTGGGACACCATGGACAAGGGAGTTTCATAGTATCAACCACAGTGTATACCTTTTGGTGCTTAAATACACTGCATAAAACCCTGGAGGTTGCACTGGCATTCCGCTGTTCATTTTGGAAATAATATGATGTGATGGTTAGGCTAATGTGTCAACTCGGCCAGGTAATAGTACCCCATTGTTTGGGCAACAAGCACTGGGCTAATTGTATTGCAAGGACATTTCATGGACTCTAATCATCAGTGAATTGATTACAGAGATGGCTGATTGCATCTACAGTCAACTGAGGCGATTGTCATCAACAACGAGTGTCATATCATCCAATGAGTTGAAAGCCTTAAGGAGAAGGGACTTCAGCCTTCAGAGAGAGAATCCCCATCTCTACCTCAGATAGCCAGCATCTCCTGGGGATTTCAACCAAGACCTTCATCTGAGTCCCTGGTTTGCACACAGCCTTATGAAATTTGGATTTATGCATCCCCATGGCAGTATGAGACAATTTTATAAAATCTCATACTATTTCCAGATATCTCCTGTCGGTTCTGTTTCCCTAGAGAACCCTGACTAATATACATGAGGAGGGCCAGAGGGAACAAGCATATTACATGAGCAAGTAGCCCAGATCCCATGTTATTCATTGCTGTTAGATCAGTACTTCTTCCATGACTCAAACCTATGGCTGCAATGGAAGTCCCTATGACCAGCTGACAAAGGAATAAACAGGTTAACCTTGGTTCATGGATGGACCAGTTTGATGCATGTATAAGCCAGTGGGCTACTGCTGTACCACAGACTTACCCAGAGTTGTCCCCATTTAAAGTAAGAGGACTAGCCTTTGTACCTCCTCACCTACCAGTCATTGGATGCAGGCTGTGCCCATGGTAGGGGATTACCTAGGTTGAAGCAGCATCTTAGCTTGCTTTGGCTAAGGGCAATTCCTGGAGAAGGATACAGGTATGAGCTGTGAGCAGTCAATGCTCCTGGCAGCTGGGGGGATTCATACCTTGGGGGAAAACCAATCTTAGTGGCACTGCACAGCCTCCACTGCACATATCTTAAAGGATAGTAAGGAAGGGGATAAGGCTTAGGAAGTGGGGGATACTTGGTGACTCTAAATCCTATTTAGGATCTGATGTCCTGGTAAGCTTTTTATTTAAATGTGTTTATATAAAATAAAAGGACTGCTGAAGTGAAAAGCCAGGTCCAGAAATTCTGCCTTTTTGTTATATATTATAAAGTCTCTCTCATAGCTCTCCTGGTGAATGTAGATATGGACCTTCTCAAACTGCACAAACCTTTATTTATTTATTTTTGTTACATATCCCTCCCCTTTCTGCTTGCTCTTGCTGTGTGTTCATTTTTTGTGTTCTTCTATGTTTGCTTTGTCTCCCCCCGCTGCGGCGATGCGCCAAGTCAGCTCACTGCGCAAGCAGCTTGCCCCGCTTGTGGGCGGGTCTGCTTCCCTTCCCGGATGGTTTTTTTGCTCCATTCGCGGGTGGCTTTGCTCCGTTCGCAGGTGGCTTGCCCTGCCCGTGGCGGCTTTGCCCTGTCCGTGGCAGCTTTTTGCCCTGCCCACGGAGGCTCTGCCCTGCCCATGGCGGCTTGCCCTTCTCAAGGCAGTCTGCCTGCTCGGAGAGTTCCCCGGGAACCGAATCCAGGGCCTCCCATGTGGTATACTGGTGCCCTATCCACTGGGCTACAGCTGGCCCCTGCACAAACTTTTAGATGTCATTAGCAAGAACAATGCTTAGTGAATAACTAATTCACCTCTTTCGTTTGTCAGAATTAAAACACTGACACACGGAGGGATAGTTTATTAATGTGTTGTTTCTAAACCTCAGTCTTCTGCATCTGTGTACATGAAATAATGATGGTTCTTATTCACAGGATGTGATAACTCATAGAACATGAGTCTCAGATGGACTGTATAACAAGAAAATGGGAGGAAACGGCATTTGATTTCAGGACTGTGGTTAGAAATCCTTCACTTTGTTCAATCCATTATACAGCCATAATTTCTACTTTAAAAAAACTTACAGTTCTCTTGAGAAGACTGTTCATTCATTCACCCAGGAAGTACCTGCTGACGGCTATTCTGTACCAGGCACAGTGTCAAACAAGAGCATGTTCTTGTGCCTGCTCTCATGGAGCTTGCATGCAGGAAGAATTAATATTCATCAAATAATTACAAGTAAATAAAGAATTACAATTGTGATAAGTGCTCTGAAATAGCACAATATGGTTGTATGAGTGTATATAATAGTGGGATTGACCTAATCATGAAAATCATGGAAAGATTAGCTAAATTAGTGACTATTTAATGGAGATAGGAACATTAATGGAGCCTACTGGAGTAGTTGAGGCAGTGTGAAAAAGGCGTGCCAAGGAACTGGACAGAAGAGGGCATAGCACAAACAAAGGACTAAAAGAAGGTTATCCTGGCTGGAGAGGAGAGAGCAAATGGGAGTGTGGGACATAATGGGTCTGCAGAGATAAGCAAGGGCCAAATCGTGCATGGCCATGTTCAGGATTTTTGTCTTTATTTTGAGACAAATGAAAAATCACTGAACCCTTTTAATCATGGAAACATAGAATTAGATTTGCCTTTTGAAAAGGTTCCTAGCTGCTGTGTGGAGAACTGATTGGAGGAGGACAAGAATAGATGATGATAGAGAGCTATGGGGCTATTGCAATTGTCCAGATGAAAGATGATGACAGCATGGACCGGCGTGGGGTGGTCAAGATGGAAAAAATCGGGTGAATTTGAACAGTAGTCAGTAAAATTAACAGCATTTTATCCTGGATTACATATGGAAAAGAAGATGTCTAGGATGTCATTTTAGATTTTTAGTTTGCATAACCGAGTGGAACCAATGCCAAGATATACACATATAAACATTTCTACACACAGTGAGTTTAAATATTGAATGAGACTGCGTGTATCCAAAGAGAATTCTTGAAATTTGGAGGTTTGGTTTTCAAGAGTGGTCCTTCATTTTCGAATTGTGGATCTTTTAAGAAAGAGATGAAAGTTATGAACCCTCTTCTCCAAAATAAAGCATTTTCCCTTCCACATACAATTTTGCTCATATTATATGGGTCTGCTTCATACATGCAAATTTAATTTCCCATGGCATTTATGCAGTCCATGGACTAGAGGCTAAGAAACACGATCAGATTTTCATTCTGTTATGTATATGCCACTTTCTCACTTGCACACTGCACTACACAAAGTTGGAAGACAGGGAACATACCTTCGTGTGGCTGCTACAGTTGCCCATTTAGTGTATTTTATGGTTAATTAACAAATGAGTATTGGCTGACTTGGCAAGGCCCTATCCCTATCCTAGGGAATCACAGAATATAAATGTTCCTCTGGGAACCCCTACAAAGCACATCAATCCCTAATGACAGAACCAGACACAAGGGTCGCTGTGGCACCCCTGTCTCCTGACTCAGAGAAACACTGCCTTCTGTTAGCTGTTTTTCATGTTCATGGCTTCAAGAGGCCTTGGGAAAAATAGAATATTTCCTTCCCTAGGGAAAAAGTCATTTGGATGCAGCTGCATATGAAAGGGAATTGCTAACTTAGGATCTGATTCTACGATAAGCGTTTTATAAAAATTCTATGTATAGCAATTATATACACTACATACTGTATGTACATAAGGCATAAATTATATGCTAAATCAGCTCCTCTGCCAATCCAGAAATAATTGAAAAGAGGCTAAGCATTTAAATTGCAACTGGCAGGCTTAGAGAAAGAAAAATATTTAAAGGGGAAACACACATAAAGGGATACAGTATCACCTCTGCAGACATTGTTTTAAAATTATACCATCATCTGACATGAAATTTCTCTGGAGTTTAGGGCTAAGTCTGATGAAGTTCCTAGAGTTCTTCCATTTCCTGATTCAAAGATTATAATGCTAAATACATATTGAGTGCTTGCTGCCTGACAAATACTGTACTAAGCACTTTATATACATTTTACCATTCAAACTTCACAATCATTCTAAGATGAAGTACCATTATAAAACCCATTTTATTGAGTAATAAAATGAAGTTAGAAATGTTACATAATTTTTTCAGTGGGACTCCATTATCAAGTATCAAATGCCATAATCAAATCCAGGTGTGTTTAACTTGCAAAGCCCAAGGGTTGTCTTCTAGTTGATCATTCTACCCAAACCACACATCCCCTAAGTGGAAAGATTCAGGAATGAAGCATAGTTTAATATCCCAATAATTTGTCACTCTCACTCTTAACCATTATAGTAACACAAGTACAAAAGATATGTACTGTTCCCTTGGGGCAGGGGGAGACTACAGATATTCTTCCAAGACCATTGGAGAAGGGTGGTACATAAGAACTGCCATGAAATATTAAATTATTAAAAGCAAGTTTAATCTAAGTCACCACGATAGAATCATATGAATGCTTCTTTGGTAATGGGAAAGATAACATTACTCAGCATCTAGAGGAATTCCTCAAAACAAAAGTCATAGTTATTTCCTACAAATATTGACTGGGGCTTTTCAAAGCATCAGTATGATCGTACAAAGTGAAAATATGCCCTTGTGTGGAAAGTTTATTCTTAGTGAGTCACAGTATTTTGTTTCACGAAGCAAGTAGAAGGACAGCTGCACTATTGAAATAATGAAAGATGAAAATACATTTTTGGAAGATGTCTGGGTAAAGAAGTTATGATGGAATAATTTTTTTCAACATGTAAGAGCTGCACATTTTTTAAAGATAAAATCATTCTTACGTATTACATGATCGTTTTTCAAGGTTGTAAGTTGCAATCAGACAAGTTCATTTGGCCTCCTCCTAAAATTGTCAGATAGAAATAAAGAAGCATACACGCTCTTTGCGATCTTTTTTCTCTCTTAATGTCATACACAATTATTCAAGAGCCTTTGACCCAGACACATAACTTATTTCTCTGAACTCAGCCATTAAATCGGCACAGGGCCAAGGGTTGAATGGCTGCATTTGGAGCTCATGTAAGAGTAGGTAGTTCAGCAGGGAACTAAAAACACCTCTATTGGAAGACTCCAGTTTGCCAATTAGCCTCACCTTAGAAAAAACTGTGATAGTTGGATGCCCTTTAGCATTCTATCACATGCATATAAAAGAGAAATAGTTCATCTTTCCCTAGAGTCACATGTAATCAACAGCCTAAGGTGATGATACAGCCATAAACACTCAGATCTGTATAATAAATAAAATAAGAATGTAGCAGGGATTTCTAAAGGACCAAGAAAGTACACTGCTGAATAAGCCTCAGCCCTCTAGTCATAATGACCTAGTGATTGTTCATTAATGCCTTTAAGGGCATTTGGAGTTCATTGAAGATGCCAGGTGCTGGTTCAGTTTAAAGCTTCTTCAAGCTCAGCCTGGTCCCATAAAAAAAGCTACGTGGTCTAAGAAGTGTCAAACAGGACGTGCAATGATGGGGATGCCCAGTGTTCTTTCAGCCCTTTGCCTTTTGGCAGACTCCTCTTAAACTTACACCACTTCACTTACACTTGGTCACAGACTTTCACTTTCTCTACATATCTTTGTGCTATTCATTGTACTTGCCTGCACTATTCTTCTCTCCTCCTCCACCAAACCATTGCATTCTTTTCATTTACTGATACACTACAGAAATATGGTGCTCTTAATTGTGTGTAATAGGTACAATTCACTTTAAGAAAACCCAATACACAGCAAATTAATCTCAACGAGTTGATGAAATAGGAAGAGATAGACCGATGAAACGTAAACTCCCAAAATCGCTTTGTGAAAGAAGCTGTGTGATTATACAGGATAATTGTGACTACTCTGGTAACGTGTTATAGTAATACTAGTTATTGAGTTCTGTGAAATGGGTATTGTCTTAGTGTGCCAGGGCTGCTATATGGGATCAAAGTCCCCTCTGAATTATAGGTGGAGTGGACATCACCATCCTAGAATCCTCAGCATTGGGGAATGAATTATGGACTAGAGTGGACTTACTGGTTCTACTATAGACTTATTGTGATTCTAGCAATGGAAGAACTTACAACATTGATGTGGAGGCAGTGGCCACTGGAGGTTCTGGGGGCAGGGAGAGGGAAAACAAGTATAATATGGGGGATTTTTGGGGACTTGGGAATCGTCCTGAATGACATTATGACAGATATAGGCCATTATATATCTTCCCATAACCTGCAGAATTGTGTGGGAGAGAGTGTAGACTACAGTGTGAACTATGGTCCATGCTCAGTGGTAAAGCTCCGGGATGCATTTATCAATTGCAACGAATATACCACACTAATGAAGGATGTTTATGTGGGAGGATGTGGGCAGTGTGGGAAATGGGGCATATGGGAATCTCTATATTTTTGTGTGTAACATTTATGTAATCTAAGTATCTTTTAAAAAATTAAAAATATGTTTAAAAAACAGTAAAATTAATCAACTCTATCATATTTATACAATGGAACACAGTGTACTGTTGCTATATGAAATAAATGTAACACTTCTTAAAAATATATAATATTTATTTATTTTATTTATTTATACAGACTGGTTGGTTTAAACAACTACAATTTATTCTCAGTTTTGGAGGTCAGAAGTCCAAAATTAAGGCTCATGCTTCGTCTGAAGTGTGCAGTGTTCTGATTGTGGCTTACCAACAATCCAAAACTGACTCACTCATCACATGGCTTATCTTTCCTTCTGTCTTCCTATGTCTCTTACACCTGTGTCCACATTTCCTTGCTTTAAGGGTTCTAATCATCTTGGATTAAGACCCACCCTAATTCAGATTGGCTTTACCTTAACTAATAACATCTTCAAAGATTCTATTTACAAATGGGCTCATATCCTCAGTCCCGGGGTTTAGGACTCGAACCTGACTCTATGGGGCACATGATCCAATCCATAACAGGTACTAGCAAACCTGATTTGCAGATAAGAAAACCAAAAGTCAGAGCATTTATGGCACTTGTTCAGATCAAGAAAGCATTAGGATTAAACCCATATCTGTTTTATTCCACAGAAATTGTCCTTAACATTAGATCTACCCTTCTCCTCAGGTCTTCAGGATGTGCTTAGCAAGTTCATATAAGCTGTTCCCCTGTCCGAGATACCCTTCCCTCCCCAGGCACCCAAATCCTTTCATGCACTGAGAACTTTCTTCCTTACTCCTGATGTTTTCTCCTTCTGAGGAAGCTCTGTTAGCATGCCTCTGGGCTGTTCTCTGAAGAGGTGGAGTGATTTCTCTAATTGGTAAGTTTGGGGAGGATTACTGGGCTCAGTTCACCTTTACCTTTCTTCTTTGGGGAGTCATCCTTTTAGGGCCAGGGCTCCTTGGTCTAAGTCTTACATGGGCAGTCCCTCCAGGTGAGTGGTACATCCAGTGCAGCGCTGCCATAATGGATGGATAAATCTGCCTTGTTCCAGGGATCAGCTTCAGGAAGTCCACTTGCCTCAAATTTAACCTAGTCTCCCTGGGAACGGATGTGGCTGAACTGTTGAGTGCCTGCCTCCCACAGGGAGGTCCTGGGTTTGGTTCCCGGTGCCTCCTAAAAACAAAAACAAATGACAAGCAAAACAAAAGGAAAAATTAACTCAGAGAGCTGATGTGGCTCAGAGGTTGAGCACCAACCTCCCATATACATGGTCCCAGGTTCAATCCCCGACCCCTCTGTACCTAAAATAAACAAACAAACAAAATCTCCCATTTATCATCATCAGTGATAATGGTAATATTTTGACCTCCACCTTTATTCCTTATTTCTCAACTTTTTCAGAATTGGGTAAGGATGAGGGGTTCATTTTCAGAGCCCACACAGTCCCCCATATTCAACTGCCTTTGAAAAGCTTTCCTCAATCCCCAAATCAGAAACCACCATTCCCTTTCCTATGTTTCCCACAATACTTTGCAAACTTCATTTATATTAGTAACAGATTCTACTATTAGCTGTATGAAACCTCAGAGTTTCGGGGCTGTTTCTTATCCGTCGGTTTATAAGTGTACCTCACGCGGAAACTCATGCAGTGTTACACCCACAGTAGATGGTCAAGCATGTTTGTTGAGTTGGATTCAATTGTTACTGTGCCATCTTGTATAACTTGAAACCTTTGTTTCGTTTGCTCTTTGCTTAATTCCTCAGTTCTTAAAAAAGCTGTAGGAGATAGAAACTCCAGTTTCTTTCCTCTGCAGTAGACCACTCAGTGAGGTGATGCACGCCTAGGGGAGAAGCTGTAAAATCCCCGGCCTTCTGACTGACAGTGAACTGGTCAACAGTTCTCCTAAGGAGAATGGCCTGTTTGCCTCTCCTCACATCCACTCTGACTTGCCTTGTACCTGACCCCAAGATGAAGGCATCGTGGAGGGATGCCCTGGAATTAAGAGAAGGGACTTTGCATCCAAGAGGTAGTAACACTGTCATGTTTGAAATGGAGGCACCTTCAGGAGCAGCTGCAAGCCAGCTTCCATTGAGGCTATTTCAGGCAAGAAAGAGCATAGCCTTTTTAATTGAAATTGGAGTATTGTTGCATATCTCATAGTTGTATGCAAAATGAATAAGACTATGACAATGTTTCTGAGGCAATGAATGTAATACCTAGCATTTTAAGAGCTTGTGCTTATTGCTGAAACATTAATTGAGCTGTACAGATGAGGAGCTAAGTGACTCGTTACAGGTCACTGAGAGCTGCAGTGCATGGCTTCCGGGTGTCATAAGGGCTCTGGGTAAAGTTTAGCTTCAGTTCATCCAGCATTACTCTTTATTTGAAGATCATTCTGTAGCTAATCACAATCCTGTTCATTCCTTCACTGGTTTATCTAATCAGGCCTTCATACACTCAAAAGGTACTTTGTAAGTGCTTATACTGTGCAAAATCCAATAGGAGGCGCTAGAGACAGAAAAACGAATTGTCATTCCAGTCCTTAAGGAGACCATAGGGAATGGTAAATCAGAAAACGTAGTATTAGGATACATAGGGATAAAAGACGAGATAAGGGGTTGAGGGAGGATGAAAGAGGTGCTCTAACCTTCTTGGGACCTGGGAATATTTCCTATAAGAGGATAAGTTTAAGCTGAACATTGAAAGCTTTAGTAAGAATTTGCAATAGCTGAAATAAAGTGGTGCAGAGCTTTCTGTGTTGCCAGAGCAGAGTTTTCCTCTGGGGAGAGCTACAATGGACAAGAAGACCTGAGGATGAGCTGGGGTAGATTGTGAAGAACCCCACAGGCCATGCTAAGTAATTTGGATTTTATCCTGAAGCTCATGGGAAGCAATCTCAAGCAGGAAATTGTATGATCAAATTTACATCATATTGCATTATTATGAACTAAATATATTGTGTAAACTCATGGAACTAATCATTAGAATATAGGTTGCCAAAAAATAGAATGAGGGTAGAGAATGGAAAACTGAGGGTTAATTTGTGCAGAACTGGTTAAAGGGTTGTTTGTAAATCTTCGGAAATGAATAGAAATGGTGAAAGCATATCGTGGTGTTTGTAACTAGCAGGGCTATTATAAATCTATGACAGTGGTTGAAAGGGTAAGTCTAAGGCCATGTATATTACGAGAAGGAAAGCTTAAAAAGGTAACATGGAACCATATAACATAGTGAAACCTCATGCAAAATACGAATATGGGTGATATTTCATACATAAGACTGTTTTTACAAAATATAAATACAAATAAATCAGAGAGACAGAAACAGAATAGCAGCTATGTATGGCAAGGGAAGCAAGAGATATTGAGAAATGATGAGGTTTTTTGTTTGTTTGTTTGAAACACAAGATGAAGAGTGAATTTGGGGGAAGAAATAGGCTCAGATGTTGAGATCGAAGTGTTTGCAGAACACTCAGTTTGCAATAAGTCAGGAGGCATAAAATAGTTTTCAATGATAGAGGTAAATGGAATCCTTTTAACATGAAACCATATTTCTAATTGCTTTGACTTCCTAGAAAAGGCTTTTATTTCTAAAACTGAGGGTCACTGTCAGATAATTTTACATGTCTGAGCACAGTAAGAATTATTCTTTTGAAATACCAAGCACCAGACTTACAACATATACTTATTATTCTCAGGAATGTAGAAAAATAACTACATGGATAAGTGCAATAATTAAAATATTTTACAATGTGATCCTGTCTCCAGTAGCAGAGGGGGGAAAAAGTCGATTATTGTTGAAGAGATATTGACTCAAATCCCTAATTAGCTTCATTAGAAACCACCTTTTATATTGTCCTTCTTATCCTCCTCCCTTCCCACCTTACTGCCCTCTGAATGTGAAGGATTACATGAGAATTTTAACACTCACTTCAAGTGTCCATTGCAATGTGTTTAAAGAAGAACCAAAAGAGTGGGGACCCTCTTTGTACTCTACAACCTTTACTTATCTGGATTAGTAAACTGGTCCATGAGTTGGTTTTAATTGGTTCTCTTCTAAAATCCACATATTAAGGTTCCATCCATAAGGTTCACCCAAATCATTGAGCTGAGAGATGAATAAAGATGTGAGGTCAAAATTGGATGAGAATTCACTGATTAAAGAATTTGCTTTCTAGGCTCAGTTCAGGCTTAACCTCCTGCCTGGAAACCTTCCATGGCCCCCAGTCTGACTGAGGAGAGCACCTTATCATAGAACATGAGACAACTTGAATGTTTGTCTGTGATTAGGCTAACAGCTCTTTGAGGGTAGGCACCACGTCATTCATTTTCATTGCCTCAGCAACCAGCATGGCATCAAATCCAAAAGAGACACTCACGAAGTTTTAGGAATTGAGCTATTTATCCATTATGCTAAACGATGAAAAGTCTTATGCATTAGGAACTATTTATTTTAAATATATTCTAATATATTAATATATATTCCAGAATTCATCTTTTTATTTAAAGGATAAAACAACTTGAATAAAAATGTCATTAGAAACTTGCCTGTAAGTCCCTACTATAATGAATAAATGAATAAATCTATTTCATTATATTGCTTTATTTGTTTGGGATTTATAATATGCCTTCCCATAATGATGGGCTTTCTCTTCTCCCTCCTATCTCCCAAAAAAATTCGGGTTAAAAAAATTAAATATGGGTTATTAAGTTAGAATCAAATATTCTGAACCACAAATGTGAAATTCACATCAAGAAAGCTGCTCATATTCTAAAATCATGTGTATAATATAACAGGGTTATTTTAACCATAAATTGGGTAGAATATAACACTCTAATGCCTAAAATACACATTTGTGTTATAGTTGCTCAGTCCATTTTTTTGTACTCTTATTTATTGATATTAATAACGTGACCATCAGAGAAGAATCATCTCTGTGTTACTGGGCCTTTGCATAAATTTTTATCAGAACCTCTTTCGCTCTGCTATGCATTTATTTGTTTTCATGTTATTTAACCAGATGAATAATAAAGGGCAGGTTAATTTGGTTCACCAGTACCAATGATGGTGTCTGGAATAGAGAATGCACTTAAAACACGTCTCCTGAAATAAGCAGCCAAACAAGGAAACTGGTTTTAGAATATGGCATCTGGACTATTTATACCTCTCCAGCTTAGATTTGGAAGGTGTTTGTAGATCATTTATATAACCTGAGTGGTAACTCATGCTCTACAGTTGAGTCTCCTTCTTCATGCTCAGAGCACGAGCACCTGGAGGCATAGGCAAGCCCTCAGAGCCATGTGCATAGGAAAAAAAAAAAGAGAGCTTGGGATCAGAAGCTGAGCTGCTAAAGTGATGTCCAGATGAACTTAAGAACAAGAGTGTCTGAGGGTCTGCCTGGGATCAGGGCCAAGGGAGGTTAGTGAGCTACAAACTGAGGACAATCAGCAAGCGTATTTGCTGGGTACAGGTTCCTCCCACTGTAGCCTTTCTGAGCTGCATGCAAGCCCACAGTGAACCATGCTTTCTCTACTTTTTATACTGTTTCTCCACCCATTAGTTCCTTTTATAACCTCAGTTCTTCCACCAGTTTTGTACAGGCTCATATATCAGGTGTCATTTATATATCAACTTCTCTGAGATATCTTGGCAGATTCCTCAGACCTAGATTGGGTTTATTTCTTTTAGGTTCATCATGTTCCTTTCTCTACCAAACTCACCACAGTGTATGGAAATTGCCTAGTCAGGGACCTGTTTCCCCAACTTATTAAAAAAATTACAGTTTTTCACAGTACCCAGAGCTTATCAGAGTACCTAACACAGGGTAGGCAGTTGATAAGTATTTGTTGAATGAAATAAGGAGAACTATGGGTTTTTTTTAATGTGTGGGAGGAGAATTTTTTGTTGTTGTTACATATCCCTCCCCTTTCTGCTTGCTCTTGCTGTGTGTTCATTTTTTGTGTTCTTCTATGTCTGCTTTGTCTCCCCCCGCTGCGGCGGCACACCGAGTCAGCTCACTGCACAGGCGGCTTGCCCCGCTTGTGGGCGGCTCTGCTTCCGTTCCTGGGTGGCTTTTGCTCTGTTCACAGATGGCTTTTTGCTCAGTTCGTAGGCGGCTCGCCCTGCCCGTGGCGGCTTTGCCCTGCCTGTGGTGGCTTTTTGCCTTGCCCACAGCAGCTTTGCCTTCTCAGGAGGTCTGCCCGCTCGGAGAGGTCCCCGGGAACCAAACCTGGGGCCTCCCATGTGGTGTACCGGCACCCTATCCACTGGGCTACAGCCGGCCCTGGGAGGAGAATTTTTGAAACACCGAATAGTCTTTTCAGTATTGGAGTTAGCAGTTTCTAGTATTCATTAATGTCATTAATATTGATCAAGCACCTGTGTAGTGCCTGGTACACTACACGCTGTAAGCATCTATACAGCAGCTGTTTCATTTAGTGTCAGTTTTGTAGGGGTGTTTCTCGTATTTCAGCTCTAATTTTACAATAACCCAGCAGAGTTGGTGCTTTTGTTGCGTATTTTGTAGATGATGAAAATGAGTTTCCTAGATGTCAACTAACTGCTCGAAGTCTAATCTAATAAATTGAAGAACTGGAACAAACTCCAGATCTGTCTTATTAAAAGATTATTCATTTTATAATCTCTATCTCTGAATATTTGGCTGAAATTTACAGGATTATCATTTAGTTGGTGAGGAAATAAAGTGTAGATAGCATGTTCCTCTTTGGTGTCTTTGGCCTTAGTGTGTAAAATATTTAGGTAATTTTATTGCCTTTGGAACTTGTCCATATAATTGAAAAAATATACTCAGAATAAGTGAAAAGTTTTCCAGTTAGATATTGTTTTTAAAATGATTTTCAATGTTACATTTAATTATAAAATCAAATAGACATTTGTTAATGTATAAAAAGTCCAACTTTTGGTCAATATTTTCTGTATGCTATTGAGTTTTATATTGAAATTTGGTGAATATTTTCTGGGTTCTTATCTGGAGCTCTGAGA
>PVKH010006987.1:0-20580 GCA_004027955.1 Chaetophractus vellerosus | reverse complement strand
GGGGCAACACGGGAGCAGGGATGGTTCCCGGTGGGGGATGAACCAGTGAGCCAGGACACTCGGTGGTGTGAATCTGTGAATCCTGTCATCTGGAGAGTTGAGCCTAGGGGACATTGTGGGCCCTGGGGAGGTGGGGAGGGATGGGGTGGATTGAATGAGGGCCTTGGTGGCCTATGGAAGTGTTTTCCATTGCCTTGCAGTGGTGGACACGGACGGGGTGAAAGTCATCAAAATTTATAAAAGTATACGAACTAAAATATGGACCTTGATGTGGACCAATGACAATGTTGGGGAACTACATTTCACTATCTGTTTGTCAGTTATGTTGGTGCTGTCATCCACATAAAAAAAGGTTTTGGTAAGGAGGGGAATGGAGGAGGAGGTCGATTACATGAGATCGTCTTGTAGTCTGTGTGTGACTCTGCTGTGACCTAAAATTCCTTTGAAAATTAAATGTAAAAAGGTGGGGTGCTTGAGAGTGAGAAGAGGAAGGCACCACAAAACAGACTGGACACCAGATATTGCACCGACAAGGCAAAATCAGGAAAAAAATTTTTGTATACATGTAGATCTTACTGTTTTTTCACATATTTTGAATAGCCCAGTCTGCTGGCAACGTCTAGTTTTCTTTTTTCTATTTTTTTTGTTTTTATTTTTATTTATTTTTTATTTTCTATATACATATATATTTTTTCTTCTTTTTAATTTTTTAATTTTTTAATTGTTTTTTATTTTTTAAGTTCTCCTATGTTTTGACTCTTGCCTTTAAAAGATGTTGTTAGGAATGGTTCACATTGGGGGATGAACCGGTGAGCCAGGACACTCTGTGGTGTAAATCTGTGAATCCTGTCATCCGGGGAATTGAGCCAGTTGGCAGTGTGGGCCCAGGGGTGGTGGGGAGAAACAGGGTGGATCAAATATAGGGAGTTTGGTGGCCCATGGAAGTGTTTTCCATTGCCTTACAGTGGTGGATACGGGACAGGGAGACAGGCATCAAAATTTATAAAAGTGTACAATCTAAAATGTGGACCTTGATGTGGACCAATGACAATGTTGGGGAACTATGTTTCACTATCTGTTTGTCAGTTATGTTGGTGCTGCCATCCACATACAAAAAGGTTTTGGTATGGGGGGGGAAGGGAGGAGGTGGTTGAGTATATGAGATTGTCTTGTATTCTGTGTGTGACTCTGCTGTGACCCAAAACTCCCTTGAAAATTAAATGATAAAAGGAGGGCTGCTTGAGAGTGAGAAGAGGAAGGTGCCATGAAACAGACTGGATACCAGATATTGCACCGAGAAGGCACAATCGGGGAAAAAAAAAATTATACATATATTGTTTTGGCCAGCCACAGGCGTGCCTTTTGAAATATACGAAAGATTGGTTGGTCTTTATAAAGGGTATTTATTTGGGGTAGTAGCTTACAGTTACCAGGCCACAAAGCATACAGTTCTTCCCATATCAAAGTCCACGTGTTGGAGCAAGATGGCTGCTGAGGTCTCCAGGGTTCAGGCTTCCGGGTTCCTCTGTTCCCGGGGCTGCGTTTCTCTCCGGGATTAGCTTCTGTTTCCTTCACGAGTTCAGCTGAAGACTATGAGACTCTCTGCGTTGCGTCTCTCCACAAGGCCAGCTGTAGCCTATCCGGCGATCAGCTCACTCCAACATCAGAACTGCTTCTCAAATCTGCTTCTCTAAATCTCTACAACTCAGATCTGCTGCCTAGCCTTTATACTTGAGACCACACCCACTGAGGGGAGGGGCCCAACACCCTCCTGACCTGGCCCAGTTAATGCCCTTATCATAACTTAATCATACCCAGATGAACAGATTAGTTTACAAGAATAATCCAATTTATATTTTTGGAATTCATAATTAAATAAAACTCTGAAACCGTTACATATATATATATTTTTTTACGTTTTTTGAATAGCCCAATCCTTCAATAAAATCTTGTTTTCCTTTTTCTATTTTTTTTAATTTTTCAATTTTTTTAAATTTTTAAGTTCTCCTATATTTTAACTCTTACATTTAAATACCATTATTATTTCATTTTCCTATTCATTGCAATTGCCTATTGTGATGGCTTCACCTGTGAAGAGGCTATGGCTCACAGAAGGGTTACAGTGGGGATGGGAGAGGGTCATTGGAGGGGGCGTGTCAAGGTTGGGGGTGCATGGGAGGAAGTCCACCAGAACATACATAAAAGTCATACATAATTGTTCAAATGCTCATGGGACATGGTCACAGGCTGAAGTATTACTCAGTAAATGGGAGAACACTGAATTCCCATCTTGGAGAGCTCTGCCATATTTTCCAGAAGAGTAGCAACATCCCCCTGAGTGCAGGGGCATATCTGGCAAAGGAGGATGATCCATTGATGGGCCCTTGTTATTGATGACTAGCCTTATGAGACATTGCTAATGAAATTGAAATAGCCTAGTGTTAAGGGGTGCCTATGAGTTGCCTCTGGAGAACCTCCTTGTTGCTCAAATGTGGCCTCTCTCTAAGCCAAACTCAGAATATGAATGCATTACCTTCCTCCCAGCATGGGACATGACTCCCAGGGATGAGTCCCCCCGGCAATGAGGGATTACTAACAAATGCCAATGGGCAGTATGACTGGAAAAAGTCTTCGAATAAAAGGGGGAAACAGTAAAGACAAATGAGTTCATAAGGCTAAGAGACTTCAAAGTGAGTCGGGAGGTCAACGCAGAGGTAACACTTAAGCAGATCCCAGTAGGACCTCCTAGGCTTCCAATATGGATAGCACCACAAACAGAGGGCCTCCTGAGGGCTTTAGAGATATCCAGGTCCTATATCAGGGCAGATAGCCCCAGAGTTTGGTGCCTTACTAGTGGGCCCTAATTTGGAATCCTTGCTCCTGAGAGTGACAGAGTCTGACCTAAATATGTCTTCACTGTACATGGTCCATCTGTCTCTTCTATTCAAACCTATATTTGATGCCAGAGTTTTAGGTGTACTCCCATAGACCGGAGACTATGGGCTGTCCATGTGCCAACTGGGTCCAGAGACTCTATGGACCTGCAACTCCTATGCTACAACTCAATGGACTCACCCAGGACACCTAGTTGGGAGTTGATGATGGACGACGGCTATGCTGGGGAATGGAAAGTGCCTGCTGCTGCAGGCAGGATAATCTCTTCCATCATATCCATGGGATATAAGCCCTTTCTCACTTGGTGGTGGATGGGACAACACCATCCCAGACTCCTCGGGATTGTGGGAAGAACTGTGGACTAGAATGGATGTGTTGGTATCCTGCTATAGACTTGTGACATGTGCAATGGAAGAAATTGCAAAATTATGTGGAGCCAGGGTCACTGGACACTTTTGGAGCAGGGAAAGGGAAGGGCAATTGTAATGTCGGGATTTTTGGGGACCTGGGAATGGTCGTGGGGGATGTTGCAATGGAGAATGTAGGCCATTTTGTATCACCATGTATCAAGCAGAACTGTGTGGGAGAGAGGGCCGTCTACAGCCTGAACTGTGATCTATGCTTGATGACAAAGCCCCAAAATGTGTATATGTATCACAGGTGTTATGCCACACTGATGAGGGATGTGTATGTAGGGGGCTGTGGGAGGTGTGTGGGGTGGCATATGGGTACTCCTGGAATTTCTGTGTAACAGTTATGTAATTAATATATCCTAAAAATATAGAGAGATATATAAAAATTTTAAAAAAAGAACATATGGATAAACATGAACTCCCAATAGATTATATGAATAATTAATTATCAAAATCACATTTTATTATACTAAGCACTGTGGTGTTTACCCATTTATCCATCCATTTCTTCATCCTTCCAGCTACCGTTATTTCTCTTAATTCCCTCTTCCAAAGGTTTAGAACTAATATCCCACTTTTACTTTATGTCTGAAACTATAAAGTTTTAACCTCACTCAATATGTCACAGAATTATACAAAGATTTACTTAAAAGTATGTAAATAACATGGTAGTTTGAGAAAATGAAATATTAAAAACAAATTAAATCTTCATAATATATAAGCAAAGAAAAATAAAATAGTGTAAAATGTTTTAGAATTTTTAAATAACTCCTTAGAAAAAAATTAAATGTGTGGAAAATATTTTGATTCATTTTAAGTAGAGTATTTTTTACAGTATGATCTCAGAGGTGAGATAAAGAAATAAAGCACACTCGTGTATATGTTTGTGTGTGTATATGTACATGTATATCACATACATACATGAATTTTATCCAATATATAATAAGGTTTATTTATTGATAGTGAAGTTACCCATTTGTTTTATTTTCCATTGTGTGTTTTTTATGTAACTGAAACTCTAAATCCCCATGCCCACCCCACTTCACTTTTGGGATTTGCAGGAGTGAAATAAAATCTTTTATTACCTCATTTTCTATTTTCATTCATAGGAATATGAATTAATGTAAACATAAAATAACAGTAATTTCAACAGACAATAAATATTCCATTACAATGCTCAGATAATTTAGTAATATAGACATCCAGCAATCTCAATCTTGCAGAATTTAGTATTCAGTCCAAAAGATTATCTCACAGATGAAAATCACAGGTAATGTCCAGGTAACTTACACCCACGAAACAGGCAGTTCTATGTGAACCATAAGTGGGTGGTCTGGAAAATATAAGTATCTTCCCTAAAGTTATGTTATAAAATCACTTTGAGGACAAAAATAACACTCCCCACACCAAACCTACCACCTAGAACTGTTGAATATACCCTGATAATTCATTTGCAATCCCTCTATTTTTATTAACTGCCATAAAAATCATCCTATTCTGAGTCTTACACTACCACTCTTGCTTGCTGTTTCCCTGCTTCTACTCTTTGTCCATGTAAAATTCCCTATTCAAAACTCAATGCGAATAATATGTTTTAAAACTTAAATAAAATATCATAAACATTCATCTACCTGAACCCACACAATGGCTTCTCATTACACTAAACAAACCCACATTTCTTACAATGCTCTATGGGTCCTTCATCAACTGGTCCTTGCACACACATCTCCATCATTTTCTCAAATTTTTACTAATGGCACACTGGTTTCATCTTTGGACTCAAATATGCTCTTCCTGACTTCTGGAACTTTTCAGTTGCACCTTTTCCTGAACTATTTTTACTCCATTCTTTGCATAGCTGGTTTCTCAACTCTCAGATGTCAGTTTAAGTATGAAATCTAACAAACACTATTTTAGACTATATTTAATACATAATTAATAAAACAATGATATTAACAATGGATAACATTTACTGATGACTTATTACTCTAAGAGCTCTACATGCTCTATTTTAATTAAATTTCAATAAAACACTATAGGTAAGATTCTACTATTTTCATTTTACTGATGATGAAAGAGAGGCTTCATTAGGTGAATAACTTTACCAAGTTCCGTCATATACCCCCCACTCAAACCCAGGCTTGTCAGAACCAAAGCTTGTGTTGTTTTAATTACTATGTGATACTATTTCTCAGTTTTAGGAAGGAAGTTAAGTTTGTCATTCTCTTGTTAAAGAAGATGCCAAAAATATTCAAAAACTGATACAGAACTTGCAAACTATAGGCATTTAGAATCTGTAAGTATAGGCTTAGGCAATTTTATATACCTCAGGATTTTTCAAAATATTTTTAAAAGAATGAATACGACATCATCCATAATTATAATCCTCAAGCATCAAGAAAGGATTAATTATGTTAGCATTCTTTCCACGAAGGCATAAAATAAATGCACTACATTTTAGAAAAATGTCTTTGCTAAAATAAATGCTAAATTTGTTGCTTGAAGGAAAATGTTTCAGATATTAGATGGCTAGTTCATGCCCTGATGAAATAAGGAATGATTGTCAGTTTTCTCTCAAATTTGCTTTCTTATATATGTTTTCCTAGAAAATGTATCTTTCATATGACACAGCTCAGAAGATGACAGCTTGTGAGTATTATGAGGTGTCATGGATAAGGAATTCAGACTCAGATTCAACATTTGTAACTGAAAGTAAAGCAAGTTTTTTAAAAAAAGACATTAAAATGTAAGTAATATTCGACTCTATTTATTGTTTATAAAATAACATAAAACAGGCTCTCTAAGCTTAGAGGAGCCCGCACCAAATCTTGGTATGTATTTCCATCATTCTCTCCTATTTCTCAGCAAGCTCTGTTCTTTCCCCCATTTCCCAAGTAAATTCTTTTTAAAGGCTTAACTAATAAAAAAATAACAAAACAATAAGGCAATCTGCCCTGCAATATATAGTAAATTATGTAACTAATAATAGTTGATATAAAAATAAAATTTTAAACTATTAACACAAATGTGTAGGAAAAATAATGAAGGAAATACTCAATGTTAGTGAAGAAAGAATTTATATCAAGATATTTACTTTCCTAACATGCAATGCTTCAGTTCCAAAAGACAGAACCAAAATCCGCTATGCAATAGTTACCACAAGGATCTTGACAATTTGTAGCCCGAATCATATGGAAAAAATGTATCAGCCTTTTATCAACCTGGTACCACAATTTCATATTAACCTATGGTAAATAAGGAAAGATGCACAAGAATTTGTTTTCCTTCTAATACAAATTACATTAAGGAATTTTATTCAGAATTTATTTTTTTAGCGTTCAGGTCATTAATTAGTAATTCATATTTTATTTTGTAATGTTTATAAAGAAATGCCAAAATATGGCTTTTTCTAGGGACTATAATCATTAAAAGGATATCCAGTCCTATTGAAATTTTCTGGTAACTTTTCTACTAGAAATAATAATGGCCTTGTTTTTTCAGAAATATATGTTTATTTTATTGTTGTTATTGCCATTTGGTAGTTTTGGGAAAAGCTAGAAAGCTCATATCTTTCTAAATAAATGCTGATTATGTAAAGATAGATGTAAACCAATTTAGATTTCTCTTGCTATTGGCAGAACTGAAACAGTAGTGCTCTGGGTTTTCAATTGAAGGAATAGAGTTCAATGAATATATTTATGACCAGAGATTCTGCTGCCAAATTTGTTTTCTCTTTGACCTAGTCAGTAAACTTATTGTAATAGCATAGCAGTGACCTTTATTTAGATTAAAGTTGTCAGACAGTTAAAGCTTGAGACAATTTTACAATCTTTAAAAATGGGATTTTTTCCTTTTTATTAAAAATCCCATGGGCAAATAATGGAAAACAAATGCAGTTTTTTAAACTATTTCATTGATGAGGCTTTAAATGACAATATTTGAGGTCTAACTGAAGGGAGTAAATCAGCTTATCTGCTCAGCTGGTGGAAGTCGGAGAAGGGAAGGGCTATACAAGAGACTCCCCTGTGGCAGAAAGTTGGCTTCCAGTTCCAGAGAGGGTCATAAGGGGCTGAAAGGGATGAGGTTGCAAACAAGGCACTGACAAATGGGAATTAAAATGTCTTTCCCTTAATGGCATACTGACCTGTGTTACAAGAGGTGGGTAGTCTTATCTTACGGGATGTTCTATTTTCTCCATAAAGTCTCTCTCCTAGAGCTGGAAACCTTATAATAATTGGTACAGAAGATTTTAGTGAACAGTCATACCTATACTAAGCAAAATGAAGTATACCCATGGCTATAATCACCTTATTTATATTGCAGGACCAGATAAAAAAATTTACTAAACATTATTGAGTGATGTTGGCTACATTTTCAAAAGATCAACTTTAGTATGTGAAAAAATCATTAATAGCTTTCTGCCAATGTCTTTGTTATCAGCATTCAGTCTAGAAAAAAGCAAAGGTCTAACTTGCTGTCAAAGGCAGTTTTATTTTCCAAGGCAAATCACTTAACCTCTAAACTCAAATATCCTTATTTATAAAATACAGGGGTTGTATATTTGAACTCTACAGCTGTGCCAATTACTAAGGCCTCAAAAATAAAGAAATCAGATTTTTCCCACATGCTGTTCACACACTGGAACATGGCAGCAATATAAACTAACAATTGTAGCCTATAGTCTAATGTATAATCCAAACTAAAAAGTGTAAACAAAGTGCTGTAAGAGCAAAGATGAAGGGACTTTATAACACTTTTGACTGTTTGTATAATATGGGTAGAATGCAGAATAACTGATTCCAAATTACACAAAGGACAGATAATATATTTGTTTCTAATGACAAGTTTAATTGCAAATGACTGCATATTACAAAACTTATTAAATTAAATTTTGAAATAATTGTTTTCAGCAATGGCCTCAAATATACAAACTTAGTATTCTAGATATGACCCTCACACTATCTCTTTGTAGGCATAGCATACGTAATAGTACTATCTATTGAAGACATGATTAGTCCCGCCTATAAGTAGATGTTTAATAGTTACACTAGCAAGAGTGGATCCATTATACTGTGTTTGTTAAAATTATTGTGAAAAATATCAGGAATGTGAGTTTCATCAAACATTTCCACTTTGAAAAATGTAAAAAAAAATTGCTTGCCCTTTACAATATTAAAAATCTGTCAAAGAATAAGTAACAGTTAAATCAGTTCTTAAATGATGGGTGTGATTTTAACTCGTGGAAAGGAAGAAAAGTTAGCTGAAAAAGGGAATTGTCAGGTACGACTTGCAACAATATGGGTAAATATAGGTAAGCATGGATATTGTACTAGGTCAGTGGATGCAAGGTCTTATAAGTGAGTCTTTGAAACCTAGACAAAATGCCCCCAAGGAAATAACTTAATGAATTATAATTAAGCCTGAGTATATACTGTAGCTGCAATTTAAAATTTACACAAAACCACAAATATATGTCAAATATAGTATTTCAAGATCCTGTTGAGCCCAGCAGCTAACAAAAATTTACATATATTCTTTTCAGTATCTCCAGATCTGAAAACAACTTAAAATGTAAATAATTGAAATTGTGGCAGGTTTTACTTTGATATGGGAAGTAACTGTACAACATGTAAACTCTATGTTCTACTCTTAGTATTGATAAAAAATATGTAAGTTGGATTTCCACTTCTTTGGAAATACTAACAGACCATCATCCCAACTACTATATCATTTATGAGATGGGTGGTCTGAGAGGCATCTACCATTTCTCCATTTGGTAAAATACTTTAATTGAGCATGAAGATGGAAGGATCCTCATCAGAAATGCAAGACTGGGAGGACAGAAATTTGGATTCCAATTCATTATTTATCTCTTCATCCTCATTTAGTCTTTCATCTTAAGTGTACTTTTGAATACTCTGTTATGAAAGAATTAAGTTCTTTCCAGGAGCAAATTCCCCAAATGATTCATTATAGGGGCATGCAGCCACCTGCTTTGACCTATTCAAAGTGAGTATGCAATGATGTGTACCTCTTTGTGAAGGAGTGGCATATATATTGCAAAACTAGCCACATAAGGGTTTAAAAACCTAAACTCAGTCCAAAGACATAAAGTCTATTGTGGTTAGTAAGGAGAGGTAAAACACAGGAAAGGACAAGTATTTTGGAAAATGGAGGAGAGTCTCTAAAACTGCAGTCTAGCCAGAATACAATAATCTCCTTTTTGGAGGCCAAAAATTCCAGAATGTAAATTCTAGCTTCCATCATGGCAAACCACTGCAGAATGATCCAGTTCACAGGGTTGTGTGTGTTTTTTGTTTTTGTTTTTGTTTTTGGTGTCCTGCACAGACCTAGTCAACAGAATTTAGAAAACAGAAATAGTGAATAGAAAAGATGTGAATGATTAGGTGCTTGTGTCATACTTTTAGGAATGATCATTGCAAATTGGAGACAGAATGATAATACAGATATCATCTGTGGTCATTTGAAGCTGTATGTTCCCAAGAAAAACGTGTTCTTAAAGTTAATCCATTCCTGTGGTACAAAACCATTGTAAGTAAAACCCTTTGATGAAAGTAGGCTACTTCAGTTAAGGTGTGACCCAGCTCATCCATGATGAGTCTTAATCCTATTACTGGAGTCCTTTAAAAACCAAAGGAAGAGAGACAGAGAGAGACACCAGCAGATACCACCATGTGCCTTGCCATGTCACAGAAGAGCTAAGGATCGCTAACAGCCAGTCTTCGGAAGAAAGCATCGCTTCGATGATGCCTTGATTTGAGGACATTTTTATGATCTCAAAACTCTAAGCAAATAAATTCTCATCATTTAAGTCAACTCATTTCATAGTATCAGCTTTGAGCACCCTTAGGAAACTAAAGCAATCAGCACATGGTTATTTCAGTGGGGATCTGGAAGTAAATAATTCATAATAATTCATAGAAAGGACAGAGCAACTTAAAATTAGGGCAACTTAAAAAATGAGTCAGGACAAAGAAACTGCTACCCCTTTTAAACCTTTCAGACCAGTCATTATAGTAATTTGACTCTATCTATATGTTCACCTATTATATTTGTGTGTATGTATGTCACACATACAAGATAATTTTATTTGCTTAAACACACGTATTTTTGTGCTCATGGTAGTCATATTGTCTTAAGTTAGGATTGGAGAAACCAGAATACATATTAAAGTGGAATGAACTTTTTTTTCAGATTCTCACAACCAGTGATATAGAGCTTTTCTTCCATCCCCCAGCTTCAATGGGTTTGACTGTCATTTAGCAAACTATGCTTATTATAAAGATTTGCAATTGTCTTTGTGCTGCTTTATGTATCATTTTAAGGTGGTCAGATACCACTCATTCACATCTGTATTTCACACACTTTGCTTAGTTCTTTGGGAAGAGTGAGCTCTGGCAAAATCTTCTTATATCAAAAGTTGGTCAATGTCTTAGTTTCCTGCTTGCTATGACAAACACCAACCAAGGGATCTACTTAAGCAACAGGGATATATTGGATCATAGTTTCAGAGAGTAGAAGGTTGACTTCCTTGTGGGGTTGATAGCATTCTGTCTGGCCAGGAATTCTTGGGTTTCCTTGGCCTTCCCATTATATTGCAGTGTCATCTCCTTTCTCTTCCAGGTTCAGGTGACTTTTGGATTCGGACTCCTCCACATGACTTTCTCCTTATATGGCCTCCAGTAATAGGTTTAAGACCTATCCTGATTCAGTTGGCCACAGTTTAACTAAAAATATCACCTTTAAAAGACTCTATTTAGAATGAGTTCACACCCACAAGGATGGGATTAAATTTAAGGACATGTTTTTGTTTTTGTTTTTGTTTCTGGGGTACATAACTCAATCTGCCACAGTCAAGTTGCTATATACAAAAAGAACCTTACTGTAAATAAGACAATCAATTCATTCAAGATTTATTGAGCATCTACTAATTATCAGGTTAAAAAAAATGCCAGTGAGCTAAACAGACAAATTCCCTGCTCTCAAGGTGTTCACTTTCTATTGAGGGGTAGCAATACATAGTAAATATAAATAAGTAGACAGATAAGGGCATAGCTAGAGATGTATATATAGAAATAGAAATAGGTAAATATAGACAGACGTGGACACAGATATAGAGATGCAGTGATGAAAAACAGCAAAATGAGAAGAGTGAGAGTCACATATTATGGTTCTAGTTCACTGGTATATCATAGGAAAGTCTCTATATAAGCCTATATGTCATATTTTTAACTGACGCTTCTTTAGCTTAGTGTAATTGTAACTCATCTCTTCAAATTGAATATTCTCATTCTCAGAGGACTTCATTGCACGATTGACTTATGGTATATATTTTGTAGGGATTTAATTTTTAATATTCACTTTTAGAGATGTATGTGCAGTGTGCTACTTTCAAACAATCTAATATGAAAACAAATGGACGTAATTTTTTTAAGAAATAGAAATCAAAAAGAAGAGAGGCATTTGCTAAATGTGTGGAAAAGGAAATCATAGATTAGACTTTTAATAACTGTGTGATATTAAGATTCTTTTTCTGAATTTAATTGTGGAGACAGTTTATGTCCATCAGTGCACAGTTGTGAGGATTTAAAGGAGACAGTATATGTGGGGGTGGAAGTGTGGGAAACCTGTGCATTATCTGAAACATATTAGGTTTTAAACAAATGCTAGTTGAATCTGAATATTCTTTAATGTATTACTTTTCCTCATAATATTCAGCATAAAAAGGTAATGTGATATTTGCTATCATTGCATAGTTATTGACCATTTCATTGTAATTGAAATTATGGCCTCAGTCCAGACTTTAGCCTATATGGATTTTTATTAAGAAACTCTAAAAGAGGTATGAAAAATGGTATTCTTTCTTAAAGAGTAAGTTGCCCCTCTTTTTAATTATTCTGATCTAATTTTTTATTATTTTTATTCTAATGCTCCTTTTAACTATCTAATTGTTATTTTCTGTTAATTTAAACATATTACACGGGAAATTATTTTAATGCAGTTCACATAGTTTTATCACATCTCCAGGAAATCAATTCATCATACAGGTGCCTATGTGTTACCTTCTGTAGTTGTGAGCAAATGAATACTGAATAACATTCTGAGCAGCCCCCTTGTGCTAAAAAATGTACTTTGTTTATGAATAATATGGGTGATCAGAAAAGGAAATTGCATTAATTTGAAGATGGGGATGATGTCGTTCTACCTTTAAAATTGTGTTAGTCTTCTGCATTGATACAAAAAGTTTTGATTAAGAGGGCACATATCACTCACATTTCTTATGCTTTTGCTCTTAATCAAACTGATGCCAATCCTTTTATTTTTAATTCAAGTCAAGATATTTCTCTACTGACTGACAGGAGATTTAAGTGGAGTATCTGTTCCTTTTGACGAAACAAACCTGTAAGAGTACTTTCCTTAGTTTGTCATGCAGTATTTAATAATTTTTTCCTTGAATTTAGAGTTTCTTGAAATTGGCTGAAATCTAAAAATATTTCTGGCAGAAGCAGTTATACCAGACATCTTAATTATTATGTTTCCAAGGAAATGACAGGCAGTGTAAGGGAAGCTGACATGTCTCCCTGCAGCTATGTGCTTTTTATATTGGAACTTTAGGCTATTATAAATTACCTAGGCCTGAAACTGGCATGAACACAATGCCTCAGATTTAAACCAGCTGCCACATAATGAAACTAGAGATTAACCCCTTCCTATTTCCCCTTTGTGCCTTATGGTATACCTCCCACATATAAGACTTCTAGGAGCATACATTTTTCTAAATGGGAATAAAAATATCTGACTGTCTCATTCTCTTTATTTTCTTGAATCCTTGTTGTTTATTCTCCACTGTTGGAATCATTCCTAAAGATCAAATGAACAGGAAGATGGAGGAAGCTGGAGGTTGAGAGGTTAGAATACGAAGAGGGCAGGAGGTTAACAGTTATTCTGTAGGGCTGATGATTTTGACAACTATTGTTTGCTTTGAGTCCCTGCCTACTCTGCTGAATGCCATGTTTCCACATCAGGAAAAGAACTTGATCTTTGCACCTGCTGCCTCCTCCTTGGAGGGGAGGGTAGAAGCACTTGGGCAATCTTCCAGTTAAGCAGCTGACATAGCAGCACTGTGCAGTAAATTGAACAGAGTGGAAGTGTTAAACTGTTTCCTGCTGGGAAGGTAGTTTGAATTGTACTGCCACACTCTTGTAGATTGCTTTTTGAATTTGGGGCACTTTACTAAGTATTATTCCATCACTAAATCCTCAGCCAAGTCAAAGTCCCACTGTTAAGAACTGAAAAGCACCAATCAGTAAAATTGTCATTCTCCAATTACAAGGAAGTATCAAATGGGGCCTATTTCATATATTTTATTAAACTTCTAGTGTTATATGTGACTGATATATTTCATTCATAAAGTGAAAATAATGATATGTATTTTTGTACCAACATATATTTGTTTTCTATTGAAAGAAAACATTCTAACATTATAAATGTTAAATGGCTCTGGGGATATTGGGAAATGGGCTAGACTTTGGTTTTGGATCTAATATTTCCTTTCAATATTACATTGGATATATTTGATTACCTGTATGTCATCAAAAACAAATCAGAGAGCAGACAAAAAAATGGAAATCATGTGCTCTGCTAACTTCATAATGCAGTTGCAAGAATAAATGAAAGGGAAAAAGTGACAGTGGTTGAAAGACTGTACAGTACTGTTGTTGCAGAAATCTGACCCCCAAAAAACTCAAGCCACATAAGGAGGAGAGGGGGAATATAATTTTATTATGCGCGGGCCCAGAAAACAAAACAGCTTCCAGTTTCTGGGCCCCTAACAACAGTTTTCATGGGCTTATATAATTTTCTTTTCACTGGCTAGCAGGTTGCTAAGCAAAAGAGATAAAATTCTTAAGGTGAGTGGGCAGGCAGTTAAAATATTTTCTGGCCTAGCTCAGGGTCATAAGAAAAGGAGTTTTTCTTTGTTTAGGTCTGCAAAGCTTAGTTCAAAGAGGCTTATCTTGCTAAAGATGGCCTGGAGAAAAGCGGAGGAGGAGAAAAGAAGAGTGAGACTGTTTGTTTTCTAAAGCTGTAAATTCCCGCAGGGGGGGTTGGGGCCCTGTACTTCCCTTATCACTATAATAGTGTAAATTTTTGTCACTCTATCATGGGCTTTCTTTTATTGTTAGAAATTTCCATCCTCATGCTGAAACACAAATCAGAAAACAGTAACAAATGTAGTAAATGTTAGGATTCTTCAGACAAAAGAGAATATTATTTCCAAATAACATCATTAATATTATGTAAGTATGACATTATAATCAAGAATATAGTTCCCCTGCATCATGTTAAGTTTTTTCTTCAACTTAGAGCGTTTGGTTTTGTACCCCAAGACATAAGATTTCAAGTGTTGAAAGCAGCAAAGATTTTGCCACTTATTATAATTATTTTAAAATTTTCTTACTACTAATTTCAACCATGAAATAAATAATCTAGAAATATAGAAATAAGGAAAGATTATCTTGTAATAACATTTTAAGATATCTTTATTTCACTGGTCAGTTTTTGAGAGATAATAAAACATATCTAGAATAAATAATTTCATCATTTATTGGTTAAATTAAATAACAATTCCAGGTAGGTTGCAAGTTGTGAAACTATATACCAAATTCAAAATTTAATTTTTCACACTTGCCATAAAAATCTTACTAACAGCAGAGTTATAAGCTGCCTTTTCTGGGCTAGGCCACTTATTCCCTGGCTGTTGTGAGCGGTGATTGCTAAGGTTCATAGTTTCCTTCAGAAAGTATTGTCCTTGGCAAAATAGAAGCTGTCATATCCTAGAGGTTTTGCCCACAGCAGGTGACCAACTGAAAGAAGGCTACAAAATCCCAGTTCCCATTGCCACAAGGTGGGATCTAGTTTGTGATGCAGTCCGTGTAATTTAGACTCCAGCTGAGATGACGTCATTGCCTAGCAACTCTCATCACATCATCCTGTCTTTCTATCATAATTCTTTTCTCCTAAGAGCATTTCCTCAATAATTTTAGGGCACATGAATCCTTGTCTCAGTCTTTGCTTCTAGGGAACCCAATCTAAGATAGTTGGTGCCAGAAATGTCCCTAAGGAGCAGATTCTTAGCATTCTGGTTTTTGGTCATTCACCAGCTCCTTACGTAGTGGGGTAATGATGTTTCTTAACATCCTGTAGAATGGAATTGCTAAGATTTTTACTCTCAGTGAACTGCAAAGGTAGAAAGAGCTGGAATTGCTTTTTCTCTGATAGTAAGTGTCAAGTAATAATTATAACAGCTGTTCAACTTGGTGCATATTATTGAGTACTATTGATGCTTTGCAAAGAGAAAATTTATAGTTTAATCAATCAATCATCAATGAAAAATAAATTGTGAGATCCTGAGGGCCTCCATGATAGCATATAGAGAAACTTCAAATAGTATAGCCTGAGGGCAGCCAAAGTTTGGATCAGGATCGGGACCCAATCCAAAGAGTAGCAGAATTTCAGAAATGTTTTAAGTCTAGTTTTTGCAATTCTCCAATTTCAGAGCCTTGATGGGTAAGGACTGGAATCTTGGTGTGGGAGTATCTGGTTAGATGCACTTAAGATTTCCCCTAAGTCTCTGGGAATACAGAAATGGCAAATTTGTTAGAAAAAAAAGCACCTTTCTCTTTTATTTTAAAGCTCAAATGAGGCAAGTGTCCTGTCAAATTCTTGCCCTCTCAGAATCTGCCCCACCTGTCCTCCTAGTCACCAAACCAACCAGTATGGCCTGACTAGTGAAGAGCTGGGTCTGATACGGGAGGAGAGGGTTTATAGGCTCTGTGAGCTGCAGGTTCTCTCCAGTCCGCAAAAATAGGAATCAGGAGAGTATGCCCAAGTGGATCCTGTGGCTGCTGAAGCAAGGGTGGCAAAATATAAAGGTGGATATGTAGAGAATTTATCAAAATGTGGACATTCATCTGTGTCACAGGATTTACTATCTTGGCAAAAGCTCTTGAATCCAGTTTCCTATAATATCCTTGTTTTTGATTTTTGAGAATGTCATCCAGCACTTCATTACCCACAAATTGAGTCCATGCAACCATGCAACACTTTAGAGTTATGTCTTTGCTTTGATCCTCCTGAAATTGAACTGTTTAACCTTCTGAACACAGGTCATATTCATGGATCAGCAGTTTTCTGGTCTGTACATTCTTCTATTAGAAAGAATGCTAACTTTATTGGGGTATGAGTTAATACAATGTAAATATTTAAGAGACAGTCATCCAAATATCACCCTTTAACTTCCAATGGTCTAATGTTTACAGCTTCTATAAGGCTCCCAAGCTTACTTTAGAACCTGCTTGAAAGATCCAATAAGAATCAGGGTCCACTGCTGCCATTATCATTCCCATATGATCTGCATATCACCCATTGCTGGAGAATGATCAGCTCCTATGATTTGCTAAGTCTGTGCCTCCTCTGAACCATCTGGTATCACTGGCTCTTAACTACAAACTATATTGTTAATGGAAGAATTCCTTTTCTTGTTTGAACAATGACAGTAACTCTCTAAGTGAAGCTGCAGCTAATATCATGAGCTTGAAAAGTTCTTCATAGTTTTGAGGCTACTTAATATTCCATTTCATCAATCTGCATTTTATCATCTATGCCCAGAGCTTAGTACCTGGAGAAAATATATGTCAAAGAGCATAAAAAATGGAAGATGTAACCTCACAACAGAAACTTCTAGAAAAAGAAGAGCAAACTAAGTCCAAAGGAAGCAGAAGGAAGGAAATAACAAAGATTAGAGCAGAGATAAATGAAATAAAGAATAAAAAATAGAATCAATGAAAGCAAAATTTAGTTCATTTAAAAGCTCAATAAAATCAACAAACCTTTAGCTAGAACTGACAAAGGGAAAAATGAGAGAGGGTGCAAATAAATAAAATCAGAAATTAAAGGGGGAGCATTACTACTGAGCCTACAAAAATAAACATATTATAAGGGGATATTATGAATAACTGTTTGCCAAAAAACTAGATAATTTGGATGAAATGGACAAATTCCTAGAAACACAATAACTACTGTAGCAGTTTGGCAGTTTGATATAGTTATGAATTCCAAAAATAGATATTGGATTATGCTTGTAAACTGGTCTGTTAATCTGGGAATGATTAAGTTATGATTAAGGCATTGACTGGGCCACTTCAGTAGGGTGTTGAGCCCCACCCATTGGTGAATGAGGAATTAAATATAAATGGCAAGGCAAAGAACAGAGTTGGAGTAGTTTTGAGTTGGAGTTCTGATGTTCGAGTTTTGATGCTGGAGCCTGGGGAGGCCAGCAGATGGAGGAGCTTGGTCATGAGGAAGGAGAGAAGGCCCCTGCATAGAGACAAGCCATTTGCCTGAGAGTCTACAGCTGACCTTGTGGAAAGAGCAGAGGAGCTGAGCCCAGAGACAAGCAAGCCCTGGGAAGCTAGGAACCCAGGAAGCCTGAACCCTGGCAAATGTCGGCAGCTGTATTTCTCTAACACGTGGCAACTGACTTTGATGAAGGAAGAAACTTATGCTTTATGGCCTGGTAACTGTAAGCTTCTACCCCAAATAAATACCCTTTATAAAGACCAACAGATCTCTGGTATTTTGCATCAGCACCCCTTTGGCTGACTAATACAACTACCTACACTGCCTCAAGAAAAAATAGAAGATCTCAATGGACCAATAACAAGTAAAGAGATAAGATATATCATCAAAACCTCTCAACAAAGAAAAGCCCAGGACCATCTGGCTCCCCAGGGAAATTTTATGAAAAATTCTAAGAGAATTAACATCAATTCTCCTCAAAGTCTTCCAAAAAATTTCAAGAGGAAAAAGTTCCAAATTCACTCTCTGAAGCCATCACCTTAATTCCAAAGCTAGATAAAGATACCACAAGAAAAGACAATTAGTGACCAATATCCTTTATGAATATAGATGCAAAAATCCTCATTAAAATACTAGCAAACCAAATCCAACAGCACATTAAAAGAATTATACACCATGATCAAACGGGATTTATCCCAGCTATGTAAGGGTGGTTCAATATAAGAAAATCAACTAATGTAATACACCACATTAACATAGAGAAAGAAAAAAAAACACATTATAACCTCAATTGACACATAAAAGGCATTTTTAAAAATCCAGCACACCCTTTCTTGACAAAAGCAGAAGACTAGGAATAGAAAGAAACTTCTTCAACATGATGAAGGGCATTTAATAAAAACCCACAGCCAACATCTTACTTAATAGTGAAAGACTGAAAGCTTTTCCTCTAAAATCAGGAACAAGACAAGTATATCCACTGTCACCACCATTACTCAATATTCTATTTGTCACAGCAGTTAGGCAATAAAAAGAAATAAAAGGCAGCCAGATTGGATGGGAAGAAGTAAAACTTTCCCTATATGCAGATGATATTATTCCATCAAACTCTTTTATAAATATCATCAAAAACCTCTAAAGTTTATAAAGAAATTTAAAAGATAAAGAATAGCAAAACATACTGAAGAGGAAAAACAAAGTTGAAGGACCCATACTAACCAATATTAAGACTGTACGCTAAAGCTATAAGGCTCAAGACTTTAATATTAAGTTACAGGTATCTGGAAAGAGTGGTATTAGCTTAAAAATAGACACATTGACCAACAGAAAAGCTAGAGAGCCCAAAACAGGTTCACACAAATATAGTCATGTGATCTTTGATGAATGACCAAAGGCAATTCAATGGATAAAGAACTGTCTTTTCAACAAATGGTGCTGGAACTATTGGATATCCACATGCAAAAGCAATGAATTTAGGCACATAATTTTCACCTTTTACAAAAATGAACTCAAACTGGATTATAGACATAAATATAAAGTGAAAACGTAAAATTTATAGAAGAAAATCTACATGACCTTGGCTTTGGTGATGAGTCTTCAGATACAATACCAAAGACACAATACATCAAAGAAAAAATGGATAATTTGGAATTCATTAAAATTTAAAACTTTTTCTCTGAGAAATACACTGTCAAAAAAATAAAAGACAAGCTACGGACTGGGTAAATACGTTTGCAAAAGTATCTCTGATAAAGGATGTATATCCCCAATATACAAAGAACACTTAAAACTCAAAACTAAGAAAACAACCAAATTTTGAAAATTGAAGAAAAAGATATGAACAAACACCTTCTTTATCCTTTTAGTGGGACCATGCTTATTTCTTCCATAATCAACGCCTTCCAAACAAGATATTAGTCACACTGCAATTTCAGCCAGTTCCAACCACAGTGTCAGACCTGTCTTCTCTCAACCTCAATAAAATAGTCAGAGAGGTTTATGACCTGTCAGGCAGGAACTACTGCCCTAACCAGCAGGATGTAACTACAGAAGAATGATCATTGTCCCTCAGCATCCCCTTTAAGAATAAGGGCATGAACTCTCTGAGGCAGGGAGTTGAGGCAGGTTAGTAGAGGGTAATGGAGGAAAAGACGAGCCACAACCTGGCCAGCAGAGCGCATGGCCAGCTGACAACATGGCCATCAGACCACATGGCCAGCAGACAACATTGCTGCAAAACCTCATTGGACCTTGAGCGTAACCTTGAGGTCCCAGTTTCTCTTTCCTGGACCTCCCCTTGGTCCCAGATATCTCAAACAGTCCTCACCAATGGTCCAACATTGGTGGGTAACCAATAACAGCTGGAGCCCATCCCCTTATCATTAGGAAAGGGGAGGAATAATTAACAGTTTAAAAGGTAATCACATGAGGCAGAACTTGCTTTCTCTCCAATTTCTCAGCAAGCTCTGTTCTTTCCCCCATTTCCCAAATAAATTCTTTTTACTGGCCTAACTAAAAAAAAATTTTTAAAAAGATATGAAAAGATATCTTCACGAAGAAGACGAAGATGATATACTGATGGCAAATAAGTATCTGAAAATGTTCCAAATATCCTTTGTTATTAGGAAATTAAAACAATGAGTTAAGCAGTACTTACCTATTAGAACTGCTAAAATAAAAAATCTAGCCCTATTTCTTTTTTTGTTGTTGTTACATATCTCCCCCTCGCCCGCTTGCTCATGCTGTGTGTTCATTTTTTCTGTGTTTTTCTATGTCTGCTTCTTGTCTCCCCCTGTTTTTGTGGTAACGTGCTGAGTCGGCCCTCTGCACAGGTGGCTTGCCCCGCTCGTGGGTGGCTCCATTCAGTTTCGCAGGCGGCTCAGCTCCGTGTTTT
>PVKH010006986.1:0-20580 GCA_004027955.1 Chaetophractus vellerosus | reverse complement strand
TGTCCAAGCTTTCATGTGATCCTCTCACATCTTTTTCCAGTTTTATACCGTGCACATTCCATAATAATCAGAATCATCCAGAATGAAGTTTGAGGTAAGATTTCCCCACTAATACTTAAGGAAATCTTCACAAAGCATAGTAAAATTAAAAAATAATTTTAGGGAAATTGTTAAAATAATCACACACATAGGTGTTTCAAAAGTGCCTCCACAGTACGCAAAGGTTTCTCAGGTTTTATAGCTGATTATATCCTCCCAGCTTCTGCTTATTTTCTTTCAATGGTATTTCAATTCCCAAAGTATTTTACTATAAATTTTAACTACAAGTGACCCAAATACTTGTTAAAAGTGCTAACCTTGATTTTGAAGCAATTACATTAATTAGAAGTAAAGCAAGGAATATGTATTAAAAGTCCTGAATCAATACCCAAGAACTGAAAATAAATCTTTATCTCATAGTGACTGTAAAGCATTGAATTTACTCAGAGTATTGACCATCCTGCATAAGGTGCACTCCTGCTTCATTTTATATCAACCCCATCCAGAAAATTGCACAGATTGAGAATGCCATCCTCAGCTTCAAAGAGAATAGATTTGGCCTTGAATCTAAACTCTGGCTTACCTTGCCCCATCAAAAAAAGATTGGAGCATAAAGGTTTTTCTCAAATAACAGCCTTCCTGTCTATTTAAAATACAGCATCTGGATTCAGAGCTTGAGGTTAACCAAATAACCATCTGTTAAAAAACTGTCAACGTGAAAATGTTAAAATCTGAACTCTGCTTGCAAAATTTTCTAGAAATTAGTGGTCTTCTAGTGATTGTGACTATATACATTTATAATTTGAGTTTGGTTCATTAGCATTACTTTGAAAATTCACCATGAAAACTTTAACCCAGAATTTCTTTCTAACTTCTTCCTTTCTCCCATGCCACGGGCATATGCACAGTCCTTTCTTTCATTCTCTCCTCTTCACTCTGCCTCAGTCACACTGGTGTCCTTGCCCGTTTTCAAATAAACAGGAATATTCCCATCTTGGGAGCCTATCCTGGGACCTTTTCCCTCAGCTCTGCGTGACTTGCCCCCACCCTCTTTTAGATCTTTGTTCAAATGGCAGCACTTCACTGAGGACTCCTGTGACCAAAATTAAAATTAAATGTCCTCAACAGTCCTAATTCCTGTGTTATCTTTCTCCATAGCACTTATCAATAACCAACATACTATGCTTATGTGGTTGCTTAGTTCATTGTTTGTTTTGCCTTTCTATAAAGTAAGGGGATAAGAGCAACATAGGAGTAATAGAAGGGCAGGAATATGGGTTGGGTTCCCTGCTGTATCTTCAGTGCCCAGGACAGTGCCTGACACAATGTAAGCACTAATAAATATTAGTTATTAAATGAATGGAAGAAGTACTATGGCTTCTTTTTTTCTGAAACCACCTTTACCCTGGAGGATTCAAGTTGAAATTGCCTTAACTGTACACCAAAGCAATTACTACTGAAGCCATTGGGACAGAGTCTAGTGACTTTCACATATTTGAGTAGCAGAGCTATCAATCAACTTCTAAAGTTGACATGAGTAAGTTCTTTATAAGTATAGCCTTACAGTGGGTGTAATTAAAGATTTTATAGAAAAACTTTACATTCATCACACCATGAACTCAGAGACCTTAGAAGATGGTGCAACATATTAACATGTTTCATCAAGTTGTCTTTCAAAGTCAGTTCAGATGAGTGCCCCTTTTCTCTCCCCATCTTACAACTTTATTTGCATTCCCCCATTCCTACAGGAACAATGTTTTGTTTTGTTTTATCCTGTCCAACTATCCTTCTCCCATACCATCCTATCTTCCTGCCATGAGGTCAAATTTATGAACATCTTTCTATTTATGATTCTATCCCTGAAAGGTTGACACAGATTCTTACAGTTCTTAGAATCTTACACTCTTCAGAGTGAAGAGCCTTTAAGATGAAGAAAGACTCTGTGGCTAATATTGTACTCATCTCACGGCAGAATCCAATGCATTATTATACTTTAAAAAATCTCTGCCTTTTTACTCAATTTTTAAATAAGGAAAAGAAGGAAATGAATGAGGGGGACTCAGAGATGGGTGCTTTATCCTTTCACACATGGTTTAATTGACTATCTATAGACTTTAAATCTAAAGATCAGGTATATGAAAATAGCTTATTTGATGTGACTAAAATAAGAATCCATGGCCCTAGTCCTATGCCACCCAATCCCTCTCTGGAATTTTATAAAAATCATATTATGCATATATATTAAATTCAGTTTCTTTTTCTGCTCATCATTCCCATTCTTGTCAATACAGAAATCATATATATTACCTCAAAGCAAATATTTCAAATAATTTAAAAAGCAGCAATATGTTGGAAGAGTACAATGTGACTTCTTTGATTTCTCTACAGTTTTGTTTATCTGACATATAAGCTTTCTTTTACTGCTACAGAGACTAGTTCATGGAACAAACTATTAAAGTTTTATAATATTTAATTATTGCTTCCATATAATCATTAAACAGTAAGTACAAGCAACAATCCACTAGAGAATGTTTTGTTTTTCTTACCTGACTTTTATTTTAACCTTTGTGTATCATTATTTATTTATTTATTTTATTAGAAAAGTTGTGCGCTTACAAAATGATCGTGCATAATGTACAGAATTCCCATACATTAACCCTCCACCAACACCTTACATTGTGGAACATTTATTACAGATTAGGAAAGAACATAGTCAGACTATTAGCACTATGGTTCCTAGCATACACCATCTATAATTTTTTCTATATACTCCCTATTATTTACATCGTGTACTAGTATTGTACATTTATTACATTTCATGAGAGAACACTCTCATATTTGTACTGTTAACCACAGTCCATCTTCTACCACGTCATTCACTGTGTTATCTAAACCCATGCCTTGTACATTCTATTCAAAGTATGCACTCAGTGGCTCTCACTTTCATCACAGAGTTGTGCAGTCAGTGCCCTAGTAAACATTTGAACATTTTCCTTAGTCCAAGATAAAAAATCCCATACTTCCCTATTATTGATATAGAGTATCAGATGGAGAGGGAAACGACACACACACACACATTATAGCCCATTATTGTGTTCAATTAGTCTACTTTCTTTCTCCAAGTTTCCCACGGGTCTTAAATTCTTTGAAGAGAATAATAAGGCATTAAATACCATCAGTAGCAGGTCATTAGCCACTCTAAATACAAGAATAACATAAGAGACAATTCCACATTTTTTCCCTCCATTAGAACTCTCTTGGTTGACATATCTTAGTTGAAATTAAGACCAATTTTGTTTATAAAGATTGTTGATCCTTGTGAATGTCTCCATAGTTCATACTCATCATAAAAGAATTATAGAATATTGAAATTCAAAGACTCTGCCTAAATTCTTTCATTCTGAAGAAGAATTTATTTCCAAACTTGTTTTTTTAACATGTTGACAAAAGTCTAAAAGGTACTTCATTAAGAATTGCTGCTTGAAACTTTCAGAATCTTTACTTAGTATTCAGGCTTTAATTGCTATCCAAGAAGCATTACAAGGTTGATGAAAAGTGGGTAAATGGTTGAGTGGTATAATAAATGCCATTAAGCTTATTTCATCTGGGGCTGTTAAGGTCAATAATCTTACATGGTTAATAACCAGAGAGGAACTGAATTGGATTGGTAAGATTGGGACATTTCAGTAGACAATAATAGAAGATCCAAAAGGTTGGGGATCTGAAGGTTAATTAGCTATCAAAAATCACTATTACAGAAAAGATTTAATTTGTTACTAAGGTAATGAAGCCTAGTGGAATCACTTGTTATAAATGTTTTCTTCTTTCTCCTTTCATTCTTTTAACTTCTGGTTTTGATACCATGTTTAAATGTACCTAAAATAGGTACAAAGGATTCAAACCAGTAAATGGATTGTTCATTCACAACTAATTGCTATGTTTTGTTTTACCACGTTATATCAAAACAACTTGCTTTGACCAAATTCCTCTTTGTCACATTGATTTTGGCCAAATAACCTGGAGCACTTATTTTCAAGTAGTAAGTAGCATGGATTCCCCCGCCCCCCCTTGCAGCCAAAAAGTAGCAACAATGTATAAAATCCTTCTTGCTATTACAGAGAAGAGAATACTTTAAGGGCCTTAAGCAATCAACATAGTTTTGTTCCTAGTATAAAATGAAGGTATATGAATTTCCCTGCATTCTGCACAAAGATAGGCCAAAGAACATTAAAACACCAATGGCCAGAGCTATTAATAAACTGTTGATAAAGTCATGATATTAGGGTCTCAACATTTAACAATTTTGTAAATTTCTTTAGATTTCATGCACTAGCTCTAAACAACCATACAGTAATAAAAGTACAAGAATAACATTAAAAATGCAGGATGAAAATATTAAATGCAGTTTAAAATCAAAGATCAACTGTCCTTGGAGGGAAAGAGATGTGTACTTGGAGAAGTAAGAATTGGAGGCAAAGAGATGTGTACTTGGAGAAGTGTGGAGCCAGCTTGCTCCCCACAGTCTCAAGATCACCCTTTCATGCACACACACATACACACACAGTCAATGATTAAGAAAGAATGAATATGGGGGCTGGCTGTAGCCCAGTGGATAGGGCACTGGTTCACTACATGGGAGGCCCCGGGTTCGATTCCTGGGGGCCTCTCCGAGCTGGCAGACCGCCTTGAGAGGGCAGCTGCCGTGGGTGGGGCAGAGCTGCTGTGGGCAGGGCAAAAAGCTGCCACGGGCAGGGCAAAGCCGCCACGGGCAGGGCAAGTCACCCGCAAACAGAGCAGAGCTGCCCGCAAGCAGGGCAAGCCGCCTGCGCGGTGAGCTGACTCAGCATGTCACCGCAATGGGGGGAGACAAAGCAGACACAGAAGAACACAAAAATGAACACAGCAAGAGCAAGCAGAAAGGGGGGGGATATGTAACAAAAAAAAGATAGAATGAATAAAACTAATGTAATAATTTGGTGTTAATTCAGCCTTAATCATTTGCTTCACAACCAGCCTGACTAGATTTCCCTCTCCATCTTACAGATGAGGGCACCAAGGTTCCATAACTTAGAGAAGGTCACAATTCCAGCAAGCAGCCAAGTTTAAATGCAAATCTCACATTGATTGGTTTCCAGAGTTAGCGCTCTTTAACTTTATTGCCTTGCTCTCTCTTTGAATGAGTTATAAATAAAACAGTGGGATTTTGTATTTATATGATGCCCATTCAGAAACAGCACACTTTCTCACTCATATACAAGAATCAATTTCTCAAGAAGAGTCCATTTTAAATGATATATGAATAAAAATAAAATGAACAGCAATGTTAAAATATGTAGAGCTTACTTCAATTGCAGTTTCCTATAAAGATATTGGGAAATTTAGATATCAGCATTTTTCTACCTACATGCACTTCTGATTGGCAAGAAATCATAACTTTTTTGCAATTATGGACATATAACTACTTTTAAAATTGCCATCCCAAGTGTAATATACATGCAAGAATCACCATCCTTTGATTCTATCAACCTTTTAAAAATTGTCAAACGAAATATAACAATTCCTTTGTTCAAGCCAGAGTATTGAATAGTTTGGAACAATTCTCAAATCGTTTGGGATGGAACAGCTGTTAATTGCACTAATAGGAGGCAAGATGTGATGAATAATGAAAGAAGTCATTGGCCTTCCTAAGTGCTAATTCCTAGGGACATAAATCTAAGCTCATTACAAATATTTCAGAAAGATTAAGACACACTGATGAGCATTTAGTGGTTTCAAGTCACCAAGTGCAATGTCTAAGAACCTCTGTATTCAAATTATAAAGCTGTACCATGAGACAGGCACTAAGTCTAATGACGTTCTTATTCAGATAGTCCTGTATTTCATAGTTGACAGACTTGACTGTGGGATCCCTTGCCATAGTGATAGGACCACAGCTATACAAAAAATACTACTTTCACTCTCTGCAAGAGGAAAATTTAATTGATTTCTGAAGAGAAATTGGACCATGGGAGAATGAATGTCAAGCTAAAATCAATTTATACATCACCTTGTTAATAAAATCAGTTGATCTTTAAATGTGTAGTCTAGTCTTTTGTGCAAATTATAAAATGTTTATCTGGAAGTTGAAGAGTTATTACAAAAGCAAATGTAGACAATGCTAATGATTTTTCTAACCTCTATCAAAGAGAATTTAGACAAAGCATACCTAGAGATGTTTCTGTCTTGACCCTGAAACATAGAGACTACTTAATACAACCATCTGTTTCTTAGAAAGCTAAGGGATGGCCAATAGGTCACTGATAAACTCCAAGTCAGATCATTATTATCTCAAAGGTACATTCATGTTGAAGTGGAACATTTCCCTAGGGCTCTTTGCCCTATAAATTAAAGCTGCTCAATTGAATTTAAGCAGTCAGCCACCACCGCACTTGCAGGACTTGGCACAAATGTTAGAAATACAAATTCTGCCCTCTAAGAATGCATGCCCCAATAAAGGAAAGGACAAAAAAACAAGGTGAGAGATATAGACAAGTAAATTTTGGATCTCTGTTTTGAACAGATAAGACAACATACTTTGTGAAATAAAATATTTTCCTTTTACTGTTTCTATTTCAACATCAATTAATTGTTTTAGCAAATGTGGATTTGTTTTAATTTCTTCTTTTGAAGTTTCATAGAAATTCAAACAAGAGTCTATTTTATTTCTCTTGCCTCTGATGATTGGACATAGGCTTTTATTTCTTTTTTCCTATAATTATTATTTTTTATTTTAAAAGAAGCTTTAGTTACATGAATGTTACATAAAAAATATAAGGGATTCCCATATGCCCCACTCACTCCCCCTCCCACACTTTTCCACATTAACAACATCCTTCATTAGTGGAATACATTTCTTACAATTGATGAACTCATATTGAAGCATTGCTACGAACCATGGATTACAGTTTACATTAGAGTTTACACTTTGCCCAACACAACTTTGTAAGTTATGACAAAATATACAATGGCCTGTATCTGTCACTACAGTGTCGTGCAGTTACAAATCCAATATACTGAAAATGACCCCATATTACACCTATTCTTCCCTCTCCCATCCCTCAAAGCCTCTGGTGGCAAAACAAGAGTCTTTTTTTTTTTTTTTTAAGATTTATTTATTTTATTACATATCTCCCCTTCCCCCCGTTGTGGGGACGCGCCGAGACTTGGTTACTGCGCAGGCGCGGCTTTCCCCGCTTGTGGGCGGCTTCTGCGTCCATTCACAGCCGCCTTTCAGTTCGCGGGTGGCTGGCTGCGCTCCATTCGCGGGCGACCTGCCCTGCCCGTGGCGGCTTTAGCCCTGTCCGTGGCAGCTTTTTGCCCTGCCCGTGGCAGCTTTTTGCCCTACCCATGGCGGCTCTGCCCGCCCATGGCGGCTTGCCATTCTCAAGGCGGTCTGCCCACTAGGAGAGCTCCCCGGGAACCGAACCCGGGGCCTCTCATGTGGTATGCCGGCGCCCTATCCACTGGGCTATCGAGCCGGCCCCAAAACAAGAGTCTTAAACAAGTATGGTAGGTAGCCTGTAATGGCCTCTAATGATTCCTACCCTCCTGCTATTCACACCCTTGTGTAATATTCTCCATTTGAATATGGGCCATACCTAGTGACTACATTCTAGTAAAGAGATAGAGCAAAATGATGGATGCCATTTTCAATAAAAGATTGGAAAAATATGATAGCAGCCTCTCTCTTACTTTCTTGCTTCTTTGCTCTGATGGAAGCCAGCAACCATACTGCTTGTTGAGCTAGTGAGAGGCCCACAGTAAATGATACTTTGGGAGAACTCTATCCAAAAGCTAGCAAGGTACTGAGACCCTCAGTCCAATAGCCTATGAGGAATGACTCCCCCCAGTAATCACATAGTGATCCGGAAACAATCCTCCCTCAGCCAAAACTTAGATGAGACCACAGTCCTGTCCAACACCTAGACTGCAGCCTATGGGAGACCTTGGGATAGAAGCACCCAGCTAAGCCGTACCCACATTCCTAATACATAGAAACGATGAGAGAAAAAATGTTTGTTGTTTAAAGCCTCTAAATTTTGTGGTAATTTGTTATGCAACAAAATGTACCTAATAAAACAAGAGAAACTCTTTTGCAAGAGATTGTCACTTGACCTTACATTTAAAGTGTGAATTCAGGTACGTGCTAAACAAAATTGAACTTTCTAAAATATAAATATAAATTTCCAATTTCCTTGAAAACAACAATAAATTTTAGATTCAATGAGAAAGTAACTACCCATAAAATATTCATCTTTAATTGAACTACTTAACATCTACTATAGATCATTTCATAATGGATTTGTAACAATAAATAAAATTATGTCCTTATTATCTTGAGATCTCTTTTATTTTTGATCAGATATTATAACATTACTTGAAGCTCACTGAAACATTGGTGAAAATCAAGAAAATATGCCTTCAAATTTTTAAAACATTGTTTTGATTTCAATCTTTCTTTATGTCCATTGAACTTAGTACATTATGATGACATAATATTCTGTAAGATTTGCAAACACATATTTAGCATTGTACAGGCATCTATTTCATAAACATGGAAATAACGTGAAATATATATTTAAATAGTTTATAATAGCTCATTTCTTGAAGGTTAAAAACTAGAGATTCTTGGATTAAAGCCTTATTTTTAAGCTCACATCTATTAACCCACATTGGATCTTTTTCTTTGCCAAATGGAGAGATTGTTAGTAGTTTATAGTTATGATATTGTAACATATGATTTCATAACACACTACAATATTTTTGTGCAAAAAATCAGTTTCTATCAACATTTCTGGAAACAAAAAAAGCAAGTCAGTTTTGCATAAACATATTAAAGGTAGAAATTACTTGGAAGCAAAAAAGTTTCCATTATATAAAGGTAAAACCCTAAATATATTAAACGTTTTAAAAAATGAAAATTTACACCATGTAAACAGTAATCAAATGATGCCTGAATCCCACTAATTCCAGGATATTATTAGGAATAGAGTGGCACATTCTATTTTATTTTATGTACATTTTAGTGTAAAGTCACTTCCTAAAAATAGTTAGCAATCATAAATGTTTATGTAACCTGACAACATAGGGTCCAAATACATGAAATAGAATAGAAACTAATAGAATTATAAGGAGAAGTAAATAAATCTGCAATTAAAATTGGAAACAAAGTTCTATCCTCACTAACAGATAAAAACAAATAAGCAGAAAATCAGTAAGGATATAGAAGGCCAGGACAACACTACCAACCCACTTTTCCTGATTGACATTTATGGACATTTATAGAGCAGTCCATTTAGTAATAGTAGGACACACATTCTTTTCAAGTGCAGAGAGAACATTCACCAAAGAGTCCATATTCTAGACCATAAAAATTATAAAATAATGAAATCATATAAAATGTTTTTGGACAATAAATGACATAAATTAGAAATCAGTAAGCCAAGGATGTCTAGAAAATTCACAAACATTTGGAAACTAATAAACACACTCCTAAATTATCCATGAGTTAAAGAGGAAATCATGAGGGAATATATTTGAATTGAATGAAAACACAACATGTCAAAATGTGTGGAATATAGCTAAAGCATGGTTTAGAGGAAAATTTGTGATATCACGTGGTTATATTAGAAATGAAGATAATTGTCAAGTCAATATTCTAAGCTCCCAACTGAAGACACTAGAAAAAGAGCAAATAAAACCCCAAGAAAGGCAAATGGAAGAAATAATAAATGTAAGAGAACAAATGAATGAAATTGAATAGTGAAATTAAGTAAAACCACAATAGGATTTTTGGAAAAGATCAGTAAAATTCATAAACCTCTAACCAGCTTGAAAAGGAAGAATAAAGAGAAAAGGCACAATCAATAACAGGAGTAAAAGAAAGGAAATCACCACTGACTCTTTAGATATATGAAGGGAATATTACAACAAACTTTATGTCCATGAGTTTGACAACTTTGATGACATAGACAAAGTTTCTTGAAAGATATAAACTATAAAGCTCACTCAAGAATAAATAGATTCATGCAATATTCCTTTATCTATTAAGAGAGTTAATTTCATAGTTAATAATCTCCTGATGAAGAAAACTCCAGGTATAGATTCTATCATTGGGAAATTATTTCAAATATTTAAGGAATAACTAATACTAATTCTGCATAAACTCTTCCAGAAAATAGAAGTTGAGGGAACACTTCACAACTCATTTTATGAGGCCAAGATTATCCTGATACCAAAACCCAAACATTGCAAAAAAAAAAAATAAAACTTTAAGTCAATCAATATACTGCTCATGAACATAGATGAAGAAATCCTCAACAAAATTGAATCCAAAAATATATCAACGCAATAATACCTCAAATACAAGCAAAGTTAATCTGAGAATGCAAGGCACTTTCAACATTAAAAACTAAGTCAGTATTTTTCTATATGAATAGACTAAAGAAGAAAGCCTTATGATCACCTCAAAAGATCCAGAAAAAAGTGTTTGAGCAAATTCAATTTCAAGGCAGGATAAAATGATCAGCACATTTGAAGTATAAAGGAATTTCCTTAACCTGTAAAAGTACAGGTACAAAACATCCTTCACTTACATTGTTCTTAATGGTAAGAGTCTGACTACTTTCCCTTTAAGATCAGGAATAAATTCCAGGTATTCATTTTCACCACTCTTACTTAACAAAGACTGGAATTCCTAGCCAATGCAATAAGATAAGAAAAATTTTAATTCAGGATGGAAGAAAAAAAATAGCACTGCTTCTATTCACAGATTATGTCATTGTCTAAATAGAAGAAATATCTGAGTTGTAGTAAGGAATAAGTGAGAAAAAGTAAATATTGAAGTAAATCTAAAAAAAATACTGTTTACAAAAACAACAGTAATAAAATTTATTGCATGGTTCCCAGTTGGTCACTTCATCCTCTGTGTTCACATCATTTGCACAACACCTTAGTGAAGATCCTATCATCCTCATTTTTAGTTGGACATGAAACTTCTAGATTGCATGAACTTTGCCCTCTTTAGAACATATCCCAATATAGTAAGTGATAATAGAGAAGATTTAATAAATCTTATGAATGGGTGATTTAATTAGTGACAGTGAAATATCACAAATTTAAAGTATGTAGTTAAAATAAAGATAGATTTAATACACCATAAAAACATAACTTCAAAGTTTGAGAAGAGTGTTAAAAATAATCCTAGGGTTCTTGTTTATTTTATAGAGAGAAAATATCTTGATTAAATTTAGACTTTGAAGTTAAGTATTTATCATAAAATGTAGGGTTATAAGGCAAAATATAAAATGAGTACAATACATAAATTACAACCTAGTTGTGGGAAACATACCAAATATCAAAGAAAAGAACAGTATTTTCTCTAAAAAGAAATAGAGAAGAAAAAGAAACATAAAATGTGGTAAATAGAAAGCATGAAGTAATGTGAGGGGATATATGTATAATATATATTTATATTGAACATGGACTAAAGTGATCAGTTCAAAGACAGATATTTCTAGGTAGGAAGTTAAAATATGTGTGTGTTTGTGTAGGTAGAAATAGCTGTGGATCTAAAAAGACAAAGTGAAAACATAAGAATCTGAGATGATTGAAAGCAATAGGCAAGGAAAAGACAAAACAAGCAAATACCAAAAGATAGTTGGGGTATTTATATTTATATTAATTTAATATTAGACAAGAATATGAAAAAGTTATTAGAACTATTAAAGGTTTTTAAATAATGAGTAAAGCTAACATTACAATCTAATTCCATAATTCCTAAATATATGCACTTAAGACATTCCTAAGTAATATGAACCCAACAGACAAATGTAAGTACATAAATCTGCCATCATTGGGATATTTTAATGTCATTTTTTCAGTATGTGATAGGTCATGCAGGCAAAAGAATAATTTATGAATATAGACTATTGAAACAATATAATTAACACCTTGACTTAATCAACAAATATTGAACATTGCATTCCACAAATTAACAATACCCATTCTTCTCAAGCACATATGGAATATTTTTAAATTGGACTTTAAAAATTGTGCTTGATGCCTTATGCTATATTATATATCTGAAAATTTTTCAAAGAATCAGTAACATATTACTGGCTAAAAATTCAATTTGAGAAAAAGCAACAATAAATTGGTGAAATAAAATTTGAATATTTAAAATTAATTTTCTAGATAATCCATGAGTCAAATAAGAACTCTTAAAAATATATTAAAGTATTCATGGAGGAACTGTGGGAATACAGCAGACTAGGAAGCCCCAGGAATCAGTTCCTCCACTAGAACAACTATAAAACAGGCAGAAAGGGACTGAATCAAATATATCAAAGCTCTGGAGTCCAATAGAATACTGTGCAGCATCCAAGGAAGAGTAGGAAGAAGAGGTTGGTAAATTGTGGTAAATACCAGTGAATTTCTCTGTGTGTTTGGCAGTTACTGTTACCAACTCCCCATTCTCACAAGAGACAGCAGTGGGGTCTGGCTCTTGGCAAAACTTATGGGTGCCAGAGAGGGACAAAACATGTAGTTCCCCAAGATCAGAAGGGAGGGCACAGTCCAATTGTTGATAACTGCATTTTTTTTATCACTGCTTTTGATTAGCCAATTTGGATCTTTGGGGGCCCAGCTCTGAGGCCAGCCATTTCTCCAACTCACCCTGGACGAAAGTGGCAGTGGAAACTTATGGCCAGTATACTTCTTCAATGTTGCATAAGACAGTTGAAAGGCTGCATTTTTGGTCAGGTGAGGAGTCAAGAAAGTGCAGCTTTAAGAACCAATGGAGGAAGCTCCTGGAGCCATTCCTCATCCCTCCCTCATCCTCTCCCCAGGACAGTTTGGCATGATCTAGGTTTCTGTATGTGGTCTCTGGCTGTGGTCAGGCTGAGAAACACTGACTTGGGAAACTCCTCTCTGGCATGTCCCCCCTTTCAGAATTTGCCCCTCAGGCAAAAGCAGCTGGATACAACAAAAGCCATGTAAGAAACAATTGAGACAGATAGGCTGTAGCAAAGGCTTAACTTCTTTGTGTACTGAAGTGGAAAACTGAGGAAAGGGAGAAGGTCTATTTCTTGGGAAATAGAATGGGCATCCAAACTCCTGTAATCAGGGATCTCCTAATGCCACTAGCAAGCGCAAGCCCAGCGCAAGACCTAGGCACAGAAAACACAAGCAGGAGCCAGCACTTGGCATTTGCCTTCCTGACAGGAGTGCTAAACTCTGAAGGAGAGCACAAGATAAAGCAAAGCCAATTTTCAAAGATGGTGAAAAGTGTTAACACAGTTAGATTTTCTAGGTTTTATTAGCTCCTGACACTCAAGAAAGTCTCTGTTCTACCATTAGTTGGATACAAACTTAAGAAACAGACATCTTAGGGAATAAATCCAACAGTTAACATTATAAAATATTAAAACATGCAGCATGGAAATAAAGATTACAAAACAAAGAAACAGGAAATGATAGTGCATCCAAAGGAAGAGAATAAAAATCCAGAGAACATCCATGAAGAAGACCAGACTCTGGTTATACAAGACAAACAATTAAAAAAAAAAAAGATCTTCAATATGTTTAAGGAAAGGAAGGAAAATATAGACAATGAACTAAAGGATACCACGAAAACAATGAATGAAGAATATGAGAATCTCAATAAAGGGAAAGAAAGTTTATAAAGGAACCAAACAGAAATACTAGAGTTGAAGAACTCAATAACTGAAGTGGAAAACTCCGAGGAAAGTTTCAACAGCAGATTGGAGCTGGCAGAAGAAGGAATCAGTGAACTCAAAGACAAGACTCAAAGCCAAGACAATTTAAATGAGTCAGGCTGAGATGCAGAAGGAAAAAGGAATTAGAAAAAGCTAAAACAGACTAACAGACCTATGAGACAACACAAAGGATATCAAGATATGCATTATGTGTGCCCCAGAATGAGAAGAATAAGAGAAAGGGGTGGAAGGAATATTCAAAGAAAAAAAACAATGGAAATTTTCCCATACTTAGCAACAGATATGAATATGCACTTCTGAGAAGCCTATAGAACACCAAACAGGAAGAACTTGAAAAAAAAACATGCTATGTCACATAATGATCAAATTGTCAAATGCACAGGACAGGAACGAGATCTGAAAGCTACAAGAGAAAAGCAATGTGTTATGTACAAGGGAGTCCCAATTAGATTAAGTGAAGATTTCTCATCAGAAATCATGGGGATAAGAAGGTAGTAGGATGAAATTTTTAAAGTATTGGGGAAAAAAAGAGCAATTACCATCCATGAATTTTATAACCAGCATGGCTTTCTTTCAAAAATGAGGGAGAGATTAAGATACTACTACATAAACAAAAGCCGAAGGAATTCATTATCACTAGACCTGCTCCACAAACAAGGATAAATGGAGTTCTTCAGATGGAAAAGAATGGACATTACACAGTAGGTTAAAACAGCATAAAGAAAAAGAAACTATACATAAAGAAAAGCATGTAGGTAATTATAAATGTCAGTATTATTGTATTGCATTTTTTCATATGTAACTCTACTTCTTACTTCCTACAGGTGCTAAGATGCAAATGCATAAAAAGTAATGATAAGTCTATGATTTGGGTCATACAACACACAAAGATATAATTTGTAACAAATACAAATAAATGTGGGTGGATAGAGGGATATAGGAAGTGTGTGCTATTGAAATTGAGTTGATATTAAATCATATGATTGTTACATAATTAGGATATTAAATTTTAACCCCTTGGTAACCACAAGGAAAACATATTAAAAAATATATCCAGAAGACATGAAGAGGGACTCAATATGGCACAATGCAAAAAAATCAAATAAATGTAAAAGTCAGCATTATTGGAAGAATTTGAGGTACAGAAAAAGTATAAGACTTACAAAGACAAATAGCAAAAAATAGCAGAGGATACCCTTGCATTATCATTAGTTAATGTAAATATAAATGCCTTAAACTCTCCAGTCAAGTGACAGAATTTAGCAGATTGGATAAAAAGTATAACCCAACTATATGCTTTTTACAAGAGACTCATCTTAAATTCAAAGACATTAGCAAGTTGAAAATGGATGGATGGAAAAATATATACCATGCAGGTAGTAACCAGAAAAGATCTGAGGTAGCTATTCTAACATCAGATAAAATAGACTTCAAGTCAAAACTGTTACAAGGAACAAAGACAGTCATTATATACTGATAAAGGGGTCAATTCAGCAATACAATGTAAAAATTATAAATATATAAGCATCTTCCAACAGAGACCCAAAATATCTGAAGCAAATATTGACAGAATGTAAGGGAGAAATAGATGGTTCTACATTATTAGTAGGAGGCTTTAATATACCACTTTCAATAATGGATAGCACATCCTGACAGTAGATCAGTAAGAAAACAGAAGATATGAACTATGCTCTATACTAACTAGACCTAAGAGACGTATATAGAACACTTCAGCCAACAACAGGAGAACCATTCTTCTGCATGCACATGGAGAGTTTTCCAGGACAGACCACATATTTGATAAGAAAACAAGTCTCAGTAAATTTAAAAATATTGAAATTAAACAATGTATCTTCACTGACCACAATGGAATAAAGCTGGAAATCAATAAAAGAGGGAGAAATGGAAATTCACAAATATGTGGAAATTAAACAACATACTCTTTAACAACCAATGTATTAAAGAGGAATTCACAAGGGCAAGTAGGGAGCTTAAGGTGAGTATAAATGAAATACGGCATACCAAAACTTATGGGATGTAGCAAAGGCAGTGCTGACAGGGACGTTTATAGCTCTAAATGCATACTGTTAGATTGTAACCACTGACCCTGAGCTCAAGCTATGCTCTGCTCCTACCCCCACCTAACCACAGACTACTCTCTCCCCTAAATAAGGCCATTCCCAGAACAAAATTTCCCAGAATGTAACTCCCTACCCTGGAAGCAGCAAGCCTGGTAATTTTCTACCCCATATCTTTGAGCCACAGCTGTGCACCCCTTTCCAACACTGCCAAACTCCACAAGTTCAAAAGGTACTCCCCAGCTCCATCAGACAGGCTGAAGTTTCACTTCAGACCCCCTTGCCATGCTGGTGATCTTATAAACTCCTGCCTGAATCTTGGTCTGTCTCTGAGCCTCATTAACCTGGAATCTAACACATACATTAAAAAGAAAGATTTCTTTTTTTTTTAAAGATTTATTTTTTATTTATTATATATCCCCCTCTTTCTGCTTTTTCTTGCTGTGTTCATTTTTGCGTTCTTCTGTGTCTGCTTGTCTCCCCCCCGCTGCAGCGACCCACCAGGTCAGCTCACCATGGGGCGGCCTGCTTGCTTGCAGCAGCTTGCCCTGCCCGCGGCAGCTTGGCTTGCCCATGGTGGCTTGCCCTCTCAAGGTGGTCTGCCCACTCAAGGAGGCCCCAGGAACCAAACCCAGGGCCTCCCATGTGGTAAACCGGAGCCCTACCAATTGGGCTAAAGTCAGCCCCCCAAAAAGAAAGATTTCAAATCAAAGACTTAACCTCAAATCTGGAAGAACTAGAAAAAGAAGCGCATACTAAACCCAAAGGGAGCAGCAGAAGAAAGGAAATAACAAAGATAAGAGTGGAATTAAATAGAGGATGAAAAAATCAATAGAGAGAATCAACAATACCAAAAGTCGGTTCTCTGAAAAGATCAAAACATTGACAATGACTAATGAAGGAAAAATAGTGAGGACACAAGTAATTTAAATCAGAAATGTAAAGGGGGTCATTATTACCAAACCCACTGAAGTAAAAGAGGAAACTGTAAACAATAGTACAATAAATTAGATAACCTAGAAAAAAATGTACAAATTCCTAGAAACACAAAACTATCTACACTGATTAAAGAAGACTCAATAAAGCAATAACTAGGAAAGATCAAATCACTAATCCAAAATGTCCAAACAAAGAAAAACTCAGGAACAGAGGGATTCACAGGGTAATGTTACCAAATATTAAAAGGGGATTACAACAATTCTATTCAAATTCTTCCAAAAAAAGTGAAGAGGAGTGAACATGCCTTAATTCATTCTATGAAGCCAACATCACCCTTATACCAAAGCCAGATAAAGATGCTACAAGAAAAGAAAATTACAAATATCTCTTACAAATAAAGATGCAAAAATCCTCAACAAAATACTAATAAGCCAAATCCAACAGTACATTAAGAGAATCATACACCAGTATCAAGTGGATTTATTTCAGGCATGAAGGTGTGGTTCAACATAAGAAAATCAATTAATGTAATATACACAATATTAATAGAAAGAAGGGGGGAAACCACATTATCTCAATTGGTACAGAAAAGGCATTTGACAAAATCCAGTATGCTTCTAAATAAAAAACATTTATAAAACTAAGAATAGATGGAATCTTGCTCAGTATGCTAAAGGACATATATGAAAAACCCACAACTAACATCATACTCAATGGTGAAAGACTGAAAGCTTTCCATCTAATGTCTGGAACAAGGCAAGGAGGACTGCTGCCACCACTGTTATTCAACATTGTAAAGGAAGTTCTAGCCAGAGCAATTAGGCAAGAGAAAGAAATAAAAGGCATCCAACTTGAAAAGAAAGAAGTAATACTTTGTTTACAGATGACAAATACTATGCACAGAAAATACCAATATATCTCACAACAAAGCACCTAGAGCTAATAAATGAATTCAGCAAGGTGCAGGGTACATGATCAACATCCTAAAATGAGTGGCATTTCTATATACTAGGAGAGAATAAATAGAAGAAGAAATCAAGAAAAAAATTCCATTTACAATAGCAAATAAAATAATCAAATATCTACAAATAAATCTAACCAATGATGTAAAGAAATTTTTCACAGAAAACTACAAAATATTGCTAAAGGAAATTGAAATAAAAATTCTAAATAAATAGGACATTCCGTATTTATGGATTGGAAGACTAAATATTGTAAAGATGTTGTAATGGTTTGACAGTTTTATGTAATTATTAATTCCAAAAATATAAATTGAATCATGCTTGTAGATTGATCTCTTAGCCTGGGCATGATTGGGCTGTGATTGGGGCTTTAACTGCCACGTCAGTGGGACGTTGAGCCCCACCCCTCGGGGGGATGTGGTCTCAAGTATAAAAGGCAAGACAAAAGACAGAGAATGGAGAAGAAGATTTGAGAAGCAGTTCTGATGTTGGAGAGGAGCGCACCAGGAGAAGACAAGTGAGCCGTTTGCCTGATAGTCTACAGCTGGCCTTGTGGAGAGACACAAAAGCATAGAGAGCCTCATGGTCTACAGCTGAACTTGTGGAGGAAACAGAAGCTAAGCCCGGAGAGAAACGCAGCCCTGGGACAAGAGGAAGCCAGAAGCCTGAACACTGCAGATGTCGGCAGCTGTCTTCCTCAAACACGTGGACTTTGGTGAGGGAAGAAATTTATGCTTTGTGGCCTGGTAACTGTAAGCTTCTACCCCAAATAAATACCCTTTATAAAGACCAACCAATTATTGGTATATTGCGAATCACCCCTTTGGCTGACTAATACAGATGTCAATTCTACCCAAAGCAATTTACATATATTCAATGAATTTCCAATCAAATCCCCAACAAGCTTCTTTGCAGAAATGGAAAAGCCAACCATAACCTTATAGGGAAGAGTAGAATTGTCAAAGCCATCTTAAAAAAGAAGAACGAAGTTGGAGGACTCACACTTCTCTATCTTAAAATTTATTACAAAGCCACAGTAATCAAAACAGCATGGAATATAATCGAGAGCTCAGAAATCAACCCTCACCTATGGCTAACTGATTTTTGACAAAGGGGCAAAGACCACTCAATTAGTAAATAATATTTTCTTCTGCAAATAGTGCTGGGAAATGTGCATCTCCATATGCAAAAGAATAAAGGTGGATCCTCACAATCAAGTATGTACACAAATCATATTAAAATGGTTCAAACACTGAAATCTAAGAGCCATATAAAATTCTTTGAAGAAAATGTAGGGAAGCATCTTCAGGACTTTGAGTTATCAATGTTTTCTTAGGCTTTATACCGAAAATATAAGAAACAAAGAAAAAAGAGATAAATGGGACCCCATCAAAATTATAAACTTCTGTACCTCAAAAGACATTACAATGGATATAAAATGACATTCTACACAATGTGAAAAAACATTTCAAATCCACTTATCTAATAAGGGTTTACTATCCACAATACATAAAGAAACTCTCCAACTCAACCAGAATAAGTCAAACAACCCACTTAAAAAATTGTCAGAAGACTTGAATAGACCTCTCTAAAATGAAGATATAAAAGTGGTCGGAAAGCAATGAAAAAATGCTCAATATCATTTGCTATTAGGGAAATGCAAACCAAAACATAAATGAGATACCATTTCTTACCCACTAGAATGGGCCTCAATTTTTAAAAAAGAGAAATTACATTGGAGAGGTTATGAAGAAACAGGAACACTCCTTCATTGGTGGTGGGAATGTAAGATGGTGCAGCCACTGTGGAAGACAGTTTGACAGTTCCTCAAAACTTACAAATAGAATTATATAAACTGGCAATCCCACTTCTAGGTATATAACCAAAAGAATTAAAAGCAGGGACTTGAAACAGATATTTGTACATAGTGGCATTATTTACAATTGCCAAAAGGTGGAAGCACCCCAAGTGTCCATCAACTGACGAATGGATAAACAAAATGTGTTTTATATAGTCAATGGAATATTATTCTATCATGAATAGGAATGAAGTTCTGATACCTGTGACAGCATAAATGAACCTTGAAAACATCATGTTGAGTGAAAAAAGCCAGACACAAAAGAAAAGTATTTTATGATCTCACTGATAGGATATAATTAGAATAAGCTAACTCATAGAATCAGAATCTAGAATATAAGTTACCAGGAGATAGGGAGGGGTAGGGAATAGGGAGTTAATGCTTACATAATGAATGCATTTAACCACACTGAATTATATATTTGAATGTGGTTAAAAAGGGGAAATATTATATTGTATATATGTTACTAGAATACATTTTTCTTAATTTATGAAATTGTATAGCATGAGAAGTGAATCTCAGTTAAACTATGGAGTATAGTTAATAGTACAATTTTTTAAAATGTGCTATTATCAATTATAATAAATATACCACACAAGTGCAAAGTGTTAATAATAGGTGTTACATGGTAACCCTGTATGTTATGGATGATTTTTCTGTAAACCCACAACCTCTTCAATTAAAAAAATATATTATTATACTATAAAAGAGGAAAGCCATAAAATTATGAGTCTGGCATTCAAGTTTAGTTATAAAGAGTTCAGAACATATAAAAAATTATTCTAGAATGGACTTGTTGGAGTCATGATATAGACTTATGATGTATGCAATGCAAGAAATTGCAAAATTATGTGGAGCCAGGGTCATTGGACACTTTGGGAGCAGGATGAGGGAAGAGCAATTGTAATGAGCGTTTTTCTTTTTTT
>PVKH010006985.1:0-20580 GCA_004027955.1 Chaetophractus vellerosus | reverse complement strand
GGGCTGCCGGCTTCCGCTTTCCCGGGCAGCAGCTCCGCTTTTCACGGGTGACCTTGCCATGCCCGTGGGGGCTCCGCCCTGCCCGTGGCGGCTTTTTGCCTTGCCCACGGCGGCTCTGCCCCGCCCACGGCGGCTTGCCTTTCTCAAGGCCGTCTGCCCGCTTGGAGAGGTCCCCGGGAACCGAACCCGGGGCCTCCCATGTGGTACACCGGCGAGCTCTTTATCCACTGAGCTATCTAGCCGGGCCGTAACATTGAGTTTTAAATGGTGGTATGCCTTTGAGACTATTGTGCATCTTTATCCAAGTCCCAGCTATATCTTCTTTTCTCCAAGATGTTCCCCACGCTGCCACCTGATAGAACTTTCTAAACAGAAATATATTATCTTCATGTAAAATCCTTCATTGGTTCCGTACATATGTTGGTTAAGCTCCTTATTAAGATTCACAAGATGCTTCAGAATTCGTATCCTGCTGGGTCTCCACACAATTAACAGCTCCTTCTTCCTCTCATACATGCTGTGTTCCAGCCATATGAGTGAGATTTAGTTGTCCTGTGCACACTGTTAAATTGGTGTGCACGGTTCTCTCTGTTCTTGTTCCCCCTCATCCTTGACCTCAGGAGCAACTGTACAGATGGAGTTGTCTTATTTTTCATATGTTATGGGGAAAGAAAATGGTTAAGAACTACTACATGTGGATTTCTGTGGGATCGTGGTACCACTAACACTCTACAGCAAGTATGGGCTTACATGGCCATCTCTCTTTGTGAGGTTCAACTTTCTGTACTCTTCATGCTTGTATCTTACTGCCTGGCACTTAGTGGATTATAAATTGATAGCAATTGAATATATAAGTGTGAGAATGTTTTCCAGAAAGATGGTTTGCATAACCTGTCTTTCTTTTTTAAGATATTCAGCTTTAAGACCAATGAAGTCTCCAATATTTGAGTTTCAGTTACTGAAAGAAAGGACCCATAGATTAATTATAAAATGTGCTTTATCAATGGAATACTGTCAACTCAGTCTTGTTATCATTAGCTTGATTAACTTCAAAATGATTTAAATGTCCCAAACACCAACTTAAATGCCAAAGGATAGGAGAAAAACCAACCTGGCATGACTATATTTAGAAATGGCAAACCCAGGTAATTTTGAGAGACTAAGTGGATTTGATGGCATTTAGAATTAGACTTGACTTGTGTATAGTTGGGAAAAAATAATTCTTATGACCATGACAATTATTAAGGTTCTCTTTTCAGCAACTCATAAAGATTTGACTCCGAAAAGGAACCTCAAAGGTCACATTCTCAACTAAGATTTGCAAATCACACAGTCTTCTTCAAAGGTTCCTTTGAACTTGAGGGGGCAGCGCTTCACCACAGTGATTCCTAGTTTCCAGTAATGAGCTCACTGCCTCAGCTTTTGCATCTTTTGTTGATGCCAAGTCTGCTTGATAGTGACTGACATACCCTCTCTTTGAAATAGGAAACAGGCCACAGAGAAGGCCATTCCTTAAAACAGCAGGCTTTCTAAAGTCACAGATGATTCTGTGGCATCCACAATCCTACCCCTGTCTCACAAACAATACTTGGCATTTGCATCAATAGCCTGCATGAGTTGAGGATTGCACAGTGTCGGGAATCTGGGAGGATCTCTATGACACGAATGAAGACAGTCAACATTGTCATCTGGTTGTTCCTATGAGGGGGAGGGGGAACCACAAGTTTTGAATTTAACATTTAAATAAATTAAGGAATGAATAGAGTCTTTTTAGAGAGACCAACTGCTATCCCCAATTTCTCCAAAAAGATCTAGAGCTCTTATTTCCTGGAGGCAGAATTTGTGTAATGTCTTTGATTTGAACAATACTCATAGCATAGTACAGTACAGTTTGGGTTATATTTAAAAAGGCTAAAAATCTTTTATTCATGCCATTTTGGAAGATGCTGCCTTTCAGGAATTCAATCATGCAACCAATATTTACTGAAAGCCTACTACATATCAATTACTGTGTAAAAGCACAGGGGATTAGAAATATGAGTTTCTTTTACACTGTCCTTAAGCAACTCACAATTAGACAAAGAGAGACATGGAGAGGCATATTTAAAACAAATAGTTACAATTTGTGAAGTATTAAGATCTATATATGGATATTGTGTGACAATGACAGTGCTAGCATTTAAGTCTTCCCAGAGAAATCTCTAAAACTTTTACTAAGGTTACTTTTGAACTGTCTTGAGCAATGAGTAAGAATTTTAATGATACAGCTTCATAAAATTTTTTTGAGAACTACATGTACAGGATTGATTTGTTTTGTAACTGCTCAAAAGTTTTCAAAAGCTGAGGAAATTTAATCAGTTTTAATAATACTTGGAAAAACTATTCTATGCTGTGCACATTTTCATTTTATTTTAAGAATGTAAAGACTTTCTCAATGTCTATACCTTTAGAAGACACAATTATTACCCACATTTTCACAACAACCCTATGACTTAAAACCACTAGAACTACTTTGTCAATAAGAAAAATTAATCCAGAGTAGGTGACTCACTTGCCCAAGGTGATATGAGGCAGTTTTAAAAATGTTTCAAGGGGAGGATGTGACTCAAATGGTTGGGCATCCATCTCCCATAGGGAGGCACCTGGGTTCAATCCTCGGGATCTCCTGGTAAAATAAAGAAAAATATAAGGCAAGCGGGCCACCAGGCCCCACGAGCGGACACACCGCCAGGCCCCACATGTGGGCATGCCAGTCCCCACCAAACCATGCAGCAAGATGATGACATAATAGGGGAATGACACAAGGGAGAGCCAAGAGAGACGTGCCAAAAAACCAGGAACTAAGATGGTGCAGGTGGTAGGACACCTCTATCCCACATCGGAGGTTCCCAGGATTGAATCCTGGTGAAGACAGGAGAAGGATGAGAAGAGAGGACAGGAAACAGACACAGAGAACTGCCCAGCGAATGGACACAAAAACAGCAAAAAATGGGGGGGCAGGGTTTAAAAATGGATAAAAGTAAATAAATAAATACATCTTTTTTTAAAAAAAGCATATTGTGATGTATGCATTAAAAAAATAAAAAATAAAAATGTTTCTCCCTGTACTCTTTCTTGAAAACTGGGTTGCACAATAAATTGAGATTTCTTTGCTCAAATAAACAGTTATATTTTCATATAATGTCAACAAAATTCTAGCCTCAGACTACTGGCACTTGTTCAGAAACATTTTAAAAATTGGAGAGAAGCATTGTCAGGTGAATATGTTTGTAAGAGAATTGTATCTTTTAGGAAAAAACTTGTATCCTATCTGTACAGCTCCATTACTTTGTCATCTGACAGCATATCTAAGACACATTTTCCTCATATGTAAAATGGGATAATAGATCGTATTATTTTATTTTGCCTGAGCTGCTATCACAAATACCACACAATGGGTTGGTTTAAACAACGGGAATCTATTGGTCATGGTTTTGAGGCTAAAAGTCCAAAATCTTGTTATCAGCAAAGGTTGCTTTCTCCCTGAAGATTGTCGTGTCTTTTGGAATTCCTTGACTTTCCTATCACATAGAGATGTCTTCTTCTCTCTCCCAGGCTTCTTCTTTCCCTTTGTGGCCTTCTTATAAGACCTCCTATAATATGGATAAAGACTCACTCTCATTGTGTTGGGACACAACTTTCCTAAAAATAACATCTTCAAGTGGTCTTATTTGAACCATACCTCACACAATGTATATAATTTAACTCAAAATGAATCGTAGAACTGAATCTAGCTATATAAACTTTCTAAAATGAAGCTTTAGAGAGAATCTTGGTGACCTAAGGTTAGGCAAATATTTCTTGCATATAAGAAAACAATCATGATCCTTAAAGGAATAAATTGATAACTTGGACTTAGTAAAAAAAAAGTCTTATCTTTGAAATGCATAGTTAAAGGAATGAGAAGACCAGCTAGACTGGGAATGAAATATTGAAAGCATATGTGCGATACAGTATTTTTATTCAGAATACCTAATTTCTCACAACTTAATAATCATAAGAAAACCAATCCAATAAAAATGAGCATGGTGTTTTAACAGATACTTCAACAAATAAGAGATAGGGATGACAAATATGCTCATGAAAAGATTTTCAAAACCATTAGTCTTTATGTAAATACAAATAGAAACTTCAATTAAATACTTCTCTAGCCCCAAATTTAAAAGATTGACCATATCAAGTGTTGATGATGATGTGGAGCACCTAGAACTCTCTTTCTGTGCTGGTGGGAAAGTAAAATGATAGAACTACTTTGTAAAATGATTTGGTAGTTTCTCATAAGCTAAATATGCACTTACCATCTCATGTCATATGAGGTATGTACCCAAGAGAAAAGAAAGCATATATCCATACAAGGACTTGTACACAAATGTTTATAGTAGCTTTATCTACACCCAAACTGAAACTACTCAAATATACATGAACAGGTGAAATAGATAAGCAATGTGTGGTAAAACCATACAATGGAATAGACTCAGCAATAAAAAATAGAAAGAACTTTTGACGTGGCATTAATGAATGGATCTCAAAATTAATGAAAGATGTGGTGAACCGGCGCCCTATCCACTGGGCTACAGTAGGCCCCAAGAAGAATTTTTAAGTATAAAAATTAACACAGAAATTAAGATGAAAGGCACAATGGTAGAAATTAAAATACTCTAGAGGCATACAACAGTAGATTTGAACAGGCATAAGAAAGAATCAGCAAACTAGAAGCAGGACAATTGAGATCATATGATCAGAAGAACAGACAGAGAAAAGAATAGAAGAAATTGAACAGTGTCTCAGGGATTTGAGTGATAGCACAAAGCAAACAAATATTGTATCATGGGTGTCCCAGAAGGAAAAGAGAAGGGAAAAGAGGCAGAAAGAATAACTGAGGAAATAATGGCCAAAAATATCCCAACTCTTGTGAAAGACATAAATATTTGTGTCCAAGAAGTGCAAAGTACTCCAAATAGAATGAATCCCAACAACTGAGACACATACTAATCAGAATGTTAAATGCCAAAGATAAAGAAATAATTCTGAAGTTAGCAAGAGAAAAGCAATTTGTCACATACAAGGGATCCTCAATAAGACTAAGTACTGATTTCTCATCAGAAACCATAGAGGTGGGAAGGCAGTGTTATGGTATATTTAAGGTACTAAAAGAGAAACTTGCCAGCCCCCAATTCTTTATCTGGCAAAACTGTCCTTCAGAAATGAAGCCAAGTTTAAAATATTCACCAGGAAAACAGAAACTGAGAGATTTCATCAACAAAAGGCCTTTCCCACAAGAATTACTAAAGGGAGTTCTGCCGGTTGAATGAAAAGAATGGAGAGAATGGCTTGAAATAGTGTGAGGAAATGAGGATCTTCAGTAAGGGTAACTAAAAGAGTAAATGCAGAATCCAACAGTACTTATCCTCAACATACAACTCTACTACTAAATTCCTACAAGAATCAGAATACATATGTACTGATAATGGACATGCAAAATATAAAGTGGGACAAAAACAACATTAAGAGGGGAAACAGGGATATGGGAGCAGAGAATGTGGATGCTTTTGAAGCTAAGGTTGTATCTTGTCATATTAGTGGGTTATAGATGTAGATTGTGTAATATAAACCACAGGGTAACCACCAAGAAAGTATTTTTAAAATATATGGAATAGAAAATGAGAAATAATAATATGATAAGTGAACTAGACTTAACAAACATATATAGAACATTGCATGCCAAAGAGATAGGATGTACATTCTTCTCAAGTGCACGTGGATCATTCTCTAGGAGAGACCACATGTTGGGTTACAAAACAAGTCTCAATAAATTTAGAAAGATTGAAATTATACAAAGCATCTTTTCTGACCATAATGAAATGAAGCTGGAAATCAATAACAGGCATAGAATTGGAAAATCCACAAATACATAGATTTTAAAAAACATGCTCTTTAAACAATCAGTGGATCAAAGAAGAAATTACAAGGGAAATTAGTAAATATCTTCATATGAGCGAATATGAGAACACAACAAATCAAAACATATGGGATGCAGTGAAGGCAGTGCTGAGAGGGAAATTTATAGCCCTAAACACTTATTTTTAAAAAGAAAGGGATTGTGATAAGATGGTGATAGACTAACAGACAGCGCTGAATCAATGGAGAAAGAGCCAAAAGCTGTTCTAGGGACCTGCTTTGGGGGTCAGCAGACCAAGAAAGTGCTACATAAATCCCAGGAGGGAGAGAGGATAGAGACAAAGAAGACAAAATGACAAACATGAGTTACCAAACCCCTGTGATGGCCAGGAAGGGCTCCCCTCGCCCACCCCAAGATATTAAGCTAGGGCCAACTGAGAGGGGAGCAGACATCTTCTTATCTGTCAGCTGTGTCAAGGAAAAAGGGAGGAGTGGTAAAGGTGCTTTTCTTCAGTGAATTTGGCCTGCATAGCCCGCTTTGAATCTCCAATCTGGAGATTCAACACAGGAACACAGGAAAGCGAAGACTGAAACACTTCTGTTGAAAGGTGCACTGACTAGCACCATCCACTGGCTGGTCTGGAAATTGCACAGACAAAAACTGTGCTCTCTGTACTCAACCCGTGGGAGAAAATCTGTGCCCCACTAATGAGTCCCTGGCCCAATTTAAAAACTTAAATTGGGCAGTTTTAAAGACTGAGAATGAGTTGAACCAACTATCAAAGAAGAGCTGTGGGGAAAAAAAATGGAGAAGAGAGAGAAATTAGCCATCAGAGTAAATTCACCAACATATTCAGATGCCTAGACATCAGCAAAAAATTACAAACCATACTAAGAAACAGGAAGAGATGGCCCAGCCAAAAGAACAAACCAAATATCCTGAAGAGGTACAGGATTTAACACAATTAATCAGTGAAAATCACACAACTCTCCTAAATCACTTCAAAGCATTTAAAGAAAATATGACTAAAGAAATAAAGGATATTAAGAAGACACTGGGGGAGCAAAAAGAACAATTTGAAAGCCCACAAAGAAAAGTAAGACCTTATGGGAATGAAAAACATGATGGATGAGATTAAAAATATATTAGAGGGAAGTGGATGTGGCTCAAGTGATTGGGCCCCCATCTACCAATGGGAGGCCCCAGGTTTGATTCCCAGGGCCTCTTGGTGAAGGCAAGCTGGCCTACATCACAGAAAGCTGGTGGCCCACACCGCAGAGAGCTGGCACAGCAAGTTGATGCAACAAAGGGACACGCAGAGGAGAGACAGTGAGACACACAGCAGAACAGATGGGGTGGCTCAAGCAATTGAGTGCCTCTCTCCCATACTGGAGGTCCCAGGATCTTTTCCCAGTGCCTCCTAAAGAGAAAGACAAGAAGACATGAAAATAACACACAGAAAATGGACACAGAGAGCAGACAGTGAGCACAAACAATGGGGGTGGGGACACAAAATGCAATAAAATGAGGTATACCTTTATAAAAAATATATATTAGAGGCACATAAGAGCAGATTTGAATAGCTTGAAGACAGAATAAGTGATTTCTAAGACAGAACATTTGAACTGGAAAAGATAGGAGAACAGAAAGAGAAGAAAATGGAAAAAATGGAACAGAGTCCCAGGGAATTGAATGACAAGGCAAAACACACAAACATTTACATTATTGGTGTCCCAGAAGGAGAAGAGAATGGAAAAGGAGCAGAAGGAATCCTTGAGGAAATAATGACTGAAAACTTCCCAACCCTTATGAAGGACATAAAAATCAATATACAAGAAGGACAATGCACCCCAAACAGAATAAACCTGAATAGACTTAACCCAAGACTCCTACTATTCAGAATAACAAATATCAGAGGTAAAGAGAAGATTCTGAAAGCAGCAAGAGAAAAGCAAAGCATCACTTACAAGAGAAACTCAGTATGATTAAATGCCGACCTTTCATCAGAAACCATGGAAGAGAGAAAAAAGTGGTATGATGTGTTTAAGGTACTGAAAGAGAAACACTGCCAGCCAAGAATTCTTTACGCAGCAAAGCAGTCCTTCAAAAATGAGGGTGAGTTCAAAGTCTTCACAGACAAACAAAAACTGAAAGAATATGTTGCCAAAAGACCAGATTTGCAAGAGATACTAAAGGGAGGGCTGCAGCCTGAAAGGAATAAACAAATGAGAGAGATTTGGAGAAGAGTGTAGAAATGAAGATTATTAGGAAGGGTAAACTAAAGGATAAGAAGACAGACAACAGAACAATATGACAACAGAGAGCCAAAGGACAAAATAGACAAGGTAAGTAATGCCTTTACAGTAATAACACTGAATGTTGATGGATTGAACTCCCCAATTAAAAGACATAGACTGATACAATGGATAAAAAAAATAAGCCATTTGTATGTTTACAAGAGACCTACCTCAGATGTAAAGACACAACCAGATTAAAAGTGAAAGGTTAGAAAAAGGTATTCCATGCAAATAGTAACAAAAAAAGAGTTGAAGTAGAACAGATAAATGTAAAATAACAACATTATACTATATGAACAATAATTGCTTGGTGCAACTGGCAAATTGTTCCTGTGATCAGTATTCTGTAATTTTTTTATTTTTTTATTTTATTTTTTTTTAAAGATTTATTTATTTTATTACATATCTCCCCTTGCCCCCCGCTGCGGCGACACGCTGAGACTGGTCACTGCGCAGGCGTGGCTTTCCCCGCTTGTGGGCGGCTTCTGCTTCCATTCATGGCCGGCTTTCAGTTCGCGGGTGGCTGGCTATGCTCCATTCGTGGGCAACCTGCCCTGCCCGTGGCGGCTTTTGCCCTGTCCGTGGCAGCTTTTTGCCCTGCCCACAGTGGCTCTGGCCCGCCCATGGCGGCTTGCCATTCTCAAGGCGGTCTGCCCGCTAGGAGAGGTCCCCGGGAACCAAACCCAGGACCTCCCATGTGGTATGCTGGTGCCCTATCCACTGGGCTATCGAGCCAGCCCCTAAATTTTTTCATACAAAAGAAACACCTGCTTTTAATTGAGGAGGGCTGGAGAAGATATATATTTTTGGATAATTCATTTTTCTTTAACTCTTTCTCATTCATGCTCTTTAATTAAAATAATATATCTGGATTAATAATGATTTAGCATGACTACTGTTGAACAAGATTTTGAGTTTTCTGCATCATAAAATTATGATTTGGCATGGTTATCTGCTGTAATTCATTCCAATAAGATGTGAAGAATTCCCAAATAGGAATTTGATTATCTAGAAAGAATTATGGCCTAAATGGAAATTAAATAACTAAACCAACAATTCATTTCATTCTTAGAGATTATTAAGTCCAATAATTAGAGCTGTAATTTAAAAATTAGAATTATGTTATAAATAATTTCTGTTATATTTGAATTATTATTTACACTTATAAATGTTTGTTGTTATGCTATGTATTTTTTATAATTGATTATGTCAAATCTAACCTGGCCTTGAACTCTTTGTTTAAAGTTTGTAATTTCTTTCTTTTTTATTTTATTATATATCTCCCCCTTTCTGCTTGTTCTTTCTGTGTTTGATTTTTGCATTCTTCTGTGTCTGCTTGTCTCCCCCCCACCATTGTGGCGACCCGCCGAGTCAGCTCATCACGCAGCGGCCTTGCCTGCTCGTAGGTAAACTGGCGCCCTACCAATTGCGCTACAGCCGGCCCCTGTAATTTCTTTCAATCTATTTTTTAATTTATTTTACAATTTTACAATAAAGGACTTTTTAACAGCTAAAGAAGAAGAAGAAGAAGAAGAAGAAGAAGAAGAAGAAGAAGAAAGAGTTAAAAATCAAAGATCCTACTGCACACATGGAGAAATTAGAAGAAGAACAGCAAACTAAACCCAAAGCAAGCAGAAGGCAAGAAATAACAAAGATTAGGGCAGACATAGAAGAAATTTAGAATGATAAACAATAGAGAACATTAACAAAACCAAAAGTGGGTTCTTTGAAAAGATCAATAAAATTGACAAACAATTAGCTAGGCTGACAGAGAAAAAAGAGAAGACAAATAAAAACAGAAATGAGGGGGCATTACTACTGACCCCACAGAAATAAAAAGGATCCTAAATGGAATCTATGAACAACTGTATGTCAACAAATTAGACAACCAAGATGAAATGGACAATTCCTCAAAACACATGAAGAACCTGCATTGACTCTAAAAGGCATAGAACATCTCAACAGACCAATTACAAGTGAAGTGATTAAATCAGTCAATAAAAACATCCCAACAAAGAAAAGCCAGGACCAGAGGACTTCACAGGTGATTTCTACCAATCATTCCAAAAATAATTAATAATATGAGTCCTGCTCAAATTCTTCCAAAACCTTGTACAGAAAAACAAAACAAAACAAAAAAAGAGCCTTGAACAGAAGGTAATACATCACACTTATACCAAAACCAGATAAAAATATTATGAGAACAGAAAATTACAGACCAATTTAGGTGCAAAAGTTCTCAACAAAATACTTGCAAATCAAACCCAACAGTACATCAGAAGAATTACACACCATGATCAATGGGTTTTATCCCAAATATTCAAGGGTGGTTCAATATAAGAAAATCAATTAATATAATATACAACATTAATGAAATGATGGAAAGAAAACCACATATTTAATTTTAATTGATACAGAAAAACATTTGACAAAATCAAGTATCCTTTCTTGATAAATAACACTTAGAAAAATAGCAATAGAAGGAAACTTCTTCAATATGATGAAGGGCATTATGAGAGTTTGAAGTTTTTTTCTAAATCTCAGAAAAGAGCATGTCCTTATAACTAATCCTTTCCTGTGGGTATGAGACCTGTTGATTGCAATAGAATCAGTTAAGGGACTTTTAAGTAGATCCGTTTTGATTAGATTGTTTTAAGGCCTTTGATTGGACTACGTCAGTGAGGCACAACCCAGCTTAGGTCTCTCCCTCTTCTGGAGTCTTATAAAAAACTGACAACTGAAAGCAGAAACATGCAGAGAAAGATAGCCACCATTTTGACCCTACCATGTAAGAGAGGACTGCAGAAAGACAGAAAAACCCTGAGACACTCAGAGGGAGGCTGAGAGAAACTCTGGGAAGCTGAAAGAAAGGTTGGAGGCTGGAATCAGTGGAGCAGGCCCAAAGCAAGGAGAAGCCACCATTTTGCCTTGCCATGTGGCAGGAGCCCAGTATTTGATCAGCAGCCAACTTTTGGTGAGAAAGCAAGTCTGGTGATGCCTTGAATCGAACATTTTCACAGCCTTGAAGTGTAAGCTTTTACCCTAATAAACCCCCATGATAAAAGCCAACAAATTTATGGTATTTTTGCACCACAGCCTTAGCAAACTAAAATGGCCATATATAAAAAATCCCATAGCTTACATCAGACTCAATGGTGAAAGACTGAAATCTTTCCATCTAAGATCTGGAAGAAGACAATATGCCCACCGTCACCACTGTGACTCAACACTGTACTGGAAATTCTACCAGAGGAATTAGGCCAGATAAAGAAATAAAAGCATCCAAACTAGAAAGGAAGAAGTAAAAGTCTCACTATTTGCATATGACATGATCCTCTATATAGAATGTTCCAAAAAATCAACAACAAAGCTACTAGAGCTAATATATGAATTCAGCAAAGTAGTGGGGTACAAGACAAACATGCAAAAACTAGTAGTATTTCTACACAGTAGTAATGAACAATCTGAGGAGGAAATAAGGACTAAAATTCCATTTACAACAGCAACTAAAAGAATCAAATATTTGGAATAAATTTAATCAAGGATATAAAGGACTTGTACACAGAAAACTACAAAACATTGCTAAAAAGAAATCAAAGAAGATCTAAATAAATGGAAGGACTTTTTATGTTCATGGTTTGAAAGTCTAAATATCATTAAGATGTCAATACTACAAAAAATGATTTACAGATTCAATGCAATACCAATCAAAATTCCAATAGACTGCTTTGCAGAAATGAAAAAGCCAATTATCAAATTTATTTGGAAGGGTAAGGGGCCCTGAATAGCCAAAAACATCTTGAAAAAGAAGAACAAGTTTGGAGAACTCACACTTCCTGACATTAAAGCTTATTACAAAGCTAATTGGTCAAAACAGCATGGTACTGGAACAAGGATAGATATATTGACCAATGGAATTGAATTGACAGTTCAGAAATAGACTCACATCTATGGCAAACTGATTTTTGACAAGGCTGCCAAATCCATTCAATAGGGAAAGAATAGTCTCTTCAACAAATAGTGTTGGGAAAACTGGATCTCCATATGCAAAATAATGAAGGAAGACCAAATATCACACCATATACAAAAACTCACTCAAAATGGATCAAAGACCTAAATATAAGAACCAAGAGTATAAAACTCCTAAAAGAAAATACAGGGAAGAATTTCACAATTTTGTGTCAGGCAATGGTTTCTTGGACTTTCCATGCAAAGCACAAGCAACAAATAAAAAACAGATAAATGAGGAATCATCAAAATTTTTTAAATTTCCACATCAAAATACTTTATCATGAAAGTGAAAAGACAACCTACTCAATTGGCAAAAATATTTGGAAACCACATATTTGATAAAGATATAATATCCAGAATTAATTTAAAAATCCTACAACTCAGCAATAAAAAGACAAAAAACCCAATTAAAAAATAGGCAAAAGACTCAAATAGACACTTCTCCAAAGAGATTAAACCAATGGTTAAAAAGCCCATGAAAATTTGCTCAACATCACTAGCTACCAGGGAAATGCAAATCAAACCCACAATGAGATACCATTTTACACCCACTAGAATGGCTACTATTAAAAAACAAAACAAAACAAAATTACAAGTGTTGGAGAGGATATGGAGGAATAGGAACACTCATTCATTGCTGGTGGGAATGTAACATGGTGCAGCCACTGTGGAAGACAGTTTGGCAGCTCCTCAGAAAGCTAAAGATAGAATTACCTTATGACATGGCACACTCTCTGCTAGGTATATAGCCAAAAGAATTCAAAACAAGGACTTAAACAGATATTTGCACACTGATGTCCATAGCAGCATTATTCACAATTGCCAATAGATGGAAGCAACCCAAGTATCCATCAGCTGATGAATGGATAAATAAAATGTGGTCTATACATACAATGGAATGTTATTCAGCCATAAAAAGGCATGAAGTCCTGATGTGTGTGACCACATGGATGAACCTTAAAGACTTTATGCTGAGTTAAATAAGCCAGACACAAAAGAACAAGTATTATATGATCTCACTGATATGAAGTAATTAGAATAAGCAAAGTCATAGAGTTAGAATCTAGAATATACATTACCAGGGACAAGATGGGGATAAAGAATGTGGAATTAATACTTAATTTGTAAAGAATTTCTAACTAAGTTGTTTGTAAAGTTTTGGAAATGGACTTTTGATGGTAGCACATTATTGGGAGTGTAATTAACAGCACTTAAATATATATGTGAATGTGGTTAAAAGGGGAAATTTTAGCTTGTATATATGTTACTAGAATAAAAATTAAAAGATTAAAGAAAAAGGGTGGATGGGGGTACTGGCTGAGGTAGTATAATACCACTTGCTCTGTTTTAGTTTAATCTGGAAAAATAAAATTTATGGAGAAGCATATACAGATGTTCAAAATCACCATCAAAGAAATGGAAAACTTAATACTATATGTGTATTATATATGCCATATATATAATATATACATAGTTGTATGAAATATATGTGGGCATATATATGCATATTTATCTATGTTTTGTGCATATACATATATATATATAGAACAGATTTTTAAATTGAAAAATAAATACTACATGAAACATTCTCTATATTGTTGGAAGCACTTTGGCAGTATGAGTCAAGATCTTTAAAATGTTAATAGTTTTCTTTATTTGCTGTAAGTTTATTAGTGGGTTAAAAAATTTTGAAAAGTATTGTTTCCTATCTATACCCCAAAATTCTTGTCAGGCTTCACTGAAATACCTATACCTCTTATAATGTACCATATTCTTTTCACTTCAAGAAAAAGAAAAAGAGAGGGAAGGAAGAGGAATGCCCTAAAATTTTTGTGATGTTTATTTCTGGGCAGTTGGGTTTTGGGTAATTTTAATTATCATTTTCATCATTTTGTTTTTTTTACTTTTAAGTTAACTTTTAATCAGAACAGACAATAAAAGTCTGAAAATCTGAAAAAAAAATTTCAAAAGCTCAGACAGTTGAAATGGATAGCTGAGCCCAGTCCAATAGGGACCCTTTTCTGTAAGATGGAAACAGAAGATTGCACTATGTTAAATATCTCCAGTGGTGTGGAAATATATTAGGAGCGATTATGTATTTCTCTGGGCCATTTGTTGCTGTCCTTAAGTGATTCTCCATCAGCCCCAAACTGTATGTTATAGAAATACTGCCTAGAATCCCCAGGAATAACAGCCCTACTGATTTCACATGAAGCCAACCTCACCCATCACTGAGAGCTAAGAGCCGAGGATTGTAAGGATGCTAGATGAAGCAATTGTTGATCTGATTTTCTCCTGGACATTTTATTGGCTTGGGATGGTGTAACAAGAAGAGTATTTTTTGTGGTCCATGTCCTTCCCTTTTATGATGGCTTTGTCTTTATTCATAAGAAAAACATAGTAGAACTCTGCTCTCTTCATGACATTCCTGTTTTTATAAGCACGGAACCAGAGTTGGGTCCCAACAGCTCCCATCTGCTGCTGATATTTCCCCGGACGTCCCTGTGGTAGAGTAAAAGATGAGTGTTTCGGATGTTGGCGAATGAGGAACAACAAAGAACTGATGAGCAAGCCCATAAAATATTGAGTCACTGAGATGGAGTTCAAGGAAACAGGCCCAGGATTTTATTTTTGGGAAAAGGAGAAAAGAACCTTTCATTGTATGTGAAAGTAAAGTTTTTCTTTGACTATGCAAAGAACACTGCTTCTTTTTTCTTGACTTTGCTAAGAGTGATAATGCCTGGTGTGTTTGGATATTATGTAGAGCTTCTCAGCTTGAGCTCCTTCTAAATATTGTCTGATAATAAGGAGAGATTTGGAGACCTGGGTATAGCTTATATCTGATTTGCAAAGGTAATCAGTTCTGAGAAAGCCTCAATGCCACAGCAAAAAAAGGGGAAAAAAAGTGACCAGGAAATGTGTTAAAAGGAATATAGTCCTTTAGTCCCAAGGCGTTCTATTCAATTAGTTCCATTAGAAACACACGACTGATTCAGGACACAGAAATTTAAGTAGGTCAGTGAGTACCTGGAAAGAAATCAAAGGAAAATGACAAAGATTATTAAAATCATTGAAACCACATTTTAAAAAGCCTGAAAGAATACATCTAAGATATGTATGGGTTCCATGACCTTGTACAAATCCCTGGATCTACTTGGGTATCAGTGTTCTCTTCTGTCAAGGAAGGAGTTGAGACGAATGGTTTGATTTTCTTTCTTGGGATTCTCTCTCATTCTAGAGAAAGAACCACCCCTTCCCTTTTTTCACTGTCAAACTTTCTTTTCCTCTAGACTTTTTAGATCAACACTCCAATAATTCCCTTCTGGACATTGATTCCTTGTTCTCTCTTCTCTTCCTTCTTCCCTCTTCCTTTATGTCTCTTTCCCTCACTCTGTCTCCCTCTCTCTTTTTTATCTCTCTCATGTTTTCCATCTATCCTATCCTAGTACCTTTCTCTCAGAGAATAAACATGTTCTTATCTTGAAGTAATAGCAACAAAAATAACTCCTACCCTTGAAACTTGATGACTCTATCCCTCTATTACATTTCCTCTTTCCTTGACTTTAAAGCTAGGACCCTTAAAAGATTACCCTGTATTAACTTTGTCACTTACTCTTCATAGCATACCCATGACTCAAAAATGAAAGGTTGAATGATGGGTATTTTTTATGCAAAACCATTTCTAGCTCAATTAGGTATGAGAAAAATATCAAAGTCATCAGAAACCTCAAAATCTGCTCTCCACTAAAAAACCTTTAGCTGCATCAGAATAAGCCTATGCCAAAATGTAGGAAATCCTAGCAAGATAAATCTGGCATGGTTCTATAACCTGTGAACAAAATGCAGAGCCCCCACATCTTGGCGTATTTTGTTCAGCCTTTTCATTTCGACTTCATTCAATCCAGTTCTCTCTTCATACTTTTTAAAAAGAGAAGTAGTAGGTTTACAGAAAAGTCATGCATAAAATACAGATTTCCCATATACAACCCTATTAACAATATTTTGCACTAATGTGGTACATTTGTTTCAATTGATGAAAGAATATTTTTATAATTGTATTGTTAACTTCTTTATCATCTTATATTCAACCCTCAACACTTTGTAATTCATATTTGAGCTGTAATACCATATCCCACTGACTCTACCATGATATCTAATAAGAACGTAATTATTGAATCCATTAGATCACTTTTGGTCCTCACTTTATTTGGCTTCATGATGACATCTGGAACTTCTCAAAACCTCTTTTCATTTGATGATTTCTATGAACCACAATTTTTTCTCCTACTTTGTGGCCTCTTAGTCTTTTCTCAGTTTGCTCTTCCAAGAGTTAAGGTGTCCCTGTCACCCCCAGTCAAGGGTTCTGTACTTGGTATTGTTTTCACCCTCTATATTCTCTATAGATGAATACACACATACATACACATATATATATACACACATACATATACTTATATAGTAATATACAGTTATATACATATATACATTTCTGGAGAAGATATCTTTTCTGTAATAGAGATGCTGTTTACTATGGGTACTGTGTTCAAATATCACAATTTATTAGTAACATGGAGATCATGCATGGTGCAAGTATTTTACAGCCTCAGAGTAAAGTAGTCATTTGAAAACAAAGCAGTGCCATACCATTGCCTTGTTTTATTTGGTCGCAATGTTTCATTTATTTTGAAGTTCCAGCTGCGTTCTCTTCCAGGCTATTCTTTTATCCCATCATGCCCTACACTCTGCCTTCAATCACACCAACTATACATTGTTTACTTCCTTTAACTTGCGGCACTCTTTCCTCTGGAATCTGCTTTTCTAACTTTACCTGGCAAGAATGGGGTCAAGAGTTGCCTCACCTAGGAAACGTTTCCTGAACACTACCTCACCTCCCTGAATCCCCACTTCTACTAGTGTGGTGAACTTGAAACACACTATCTTTTTTTCCTCTCACTGTACTCTGCCATATTACTTGCAAAATTGAAACATGTTTTTAAATTCCTTAACAAAATGCGTTCTGTCGTGCAAAATAATATATATATTATAATACTTGGTATATTAATATGTGCTGAATGTATAAATGAGTTAATGAGGAAAGGCGAAGAAATTCTTACTTTAGAAAATAAAATATGTTCTGAGAAGGATGTTGATTTGAGTCATAACATTTTAGAATTCTTAGAAGTCTTTCTATTATATGATGAAATTTTATAATCTGATAACTGATTTGCTGAAGGATCTATTGCCCAAAGGATCAATTAGCCAAATGCTCAGTTCACTTAATTTACCAAATATATGTTTTACCCAAACGTATATTTTACTCAAGTCTACAGCAGTTCAGGTGACAGATTGTGAAGGTTAAATCGAGGGGTGGGGAGTTGTGATTTGCGGACACTGGTGACTTCAGATTCTCCTGCTGCTTCCAGTCTCCCCTTTACTGCCTCAGCTTCTGGTGTTGTAATTGACTACTCTCTGCACCAAAGCTTCCCTGGGATTGGCAGGTCAGACGGTGTTCTGCACTGAATCTCTAGTCTGTCTTTCTGCCAGCAGAGGGGCCCCTCGCGCCGCACAGGTTTCTCCAAATCCAGCAACAAGGAGCTGGGCAGGGACTAGTAAACGTTTCTTAATTAGCTGCTATGATGGCAAAATAAAAACTGGCCAATTAACCTTTTAGACACATCTTTAAACACAATTAAAACCATCTAGATGAATAGTAATAATTGTAAATTGTCATAATAGTTAAAATGAACGTGTTTTATTTGTAAGTAAACATGGAAATTTGGCAAAATTTTCAACAGTAGAGTTTGGAAGAATCCTAAAAAATGCATGCTAAATGTGTTGGCAAAATAGCAAACAACTTTTAAAAGATTAAAAAAGAAGTCAATATAAAATGACATCTCCACATATGAAATGCCTACACTTTAGTTATAGTCATGAGGAATATATTCTTGAGAGAACAACTAATTCATCTAGTAATCTTTGAGTATGACAAACTGAACATTCCTTTTAAAATTCTAGTTAGAAGTTTATACTGATTAAATATATTTAAGGACATTCTTTTAAGAGTAAGATTATACAACAATGAAAGTATTAATAGTCATTAAACAAGAATAAGATTATACAACTATGAGAATATTAATAAATAGTCATTAAATTGTCATTTATTGATACAGTCAACAAGTTAGTCTTTGAGCTGAATGATGCTTTGATGAATTAGCTTTTGGGGAATTGACTTGTTTCCTCATATGCGAAAACTAGGGCCCAACAGGTTACATTATGTGCCTGCTAATGGCCAAGCTGGGGAGGAAACAATAATGTCTACCAATCTATCTCTTTTTCTAGCAAAGTGCATTGTCCATGTTGCCTTCTGTACCCATAAAATATTTGTGGGCATTTAAGTAAAAGAAAGGAATAATTTAAAAATCATCAGCATAGTAGAGCTTTGGAATAAGGTAAAGTTGAGCAGATTCAGAAAACAGAAGCAGAGGTCATGGGGCCTCTGTCACATTTACTTACTTTATAGATGAGAAATTAATGAATATAAATCTTAAATTTCAAGAGGGTAACTTTCCCAAAGCTATGCAAATATAAGTTTCTAGTTTTCTCCTTCCCTTTACCTCTCTCCCACCCTCTACCTCAATTTCTTCTGGGATGCCAAGACTCTCTTAGGCCTGATATGAGTGGTAAATATCTACTCATTTTCAAAACTTAGCCAAAAATCCAGAGCAATTCTGCTGATGACAAACTAGTTCTGGATTCCAAGTGTATTTCTATTCCAAAAAAGTTGTGAATGTTGCCATATAGAACTAACTGGTTTTCTCCAATTCCATATATTTTCTCATTATATTTTCCTCACTTTGAAATTGAACAGAAATGAGCAACAATGATGATACTTAAATTAATTTTATCATTATGTGTTAAGTTCTTTGCTAAGAGTTTGAAATGTCCTCTCAGAGGAGTGAATCATATGGAGTCCCCAAAAGAATAAACAGGCAAAGGCTATCCGAGAGCTACATGAGCATCTCAGTTTTCAGACCACAAGTATTAATCACAAGAATTCCCACCACACCTTAGAGCTGAATGATCTGCTCTCTAATTCCCAGAGTTGGGCAACAAAATATTCTTTGGAAAACCGCTAAAGGTTAGGCTTTTATCTGAACTATTGTTGAAAAAGATTGAAGCTCAAAGCTAATTTTCAATGTATGCAAAATTAGCTAAAGGAATATATTCCAAGCAAAGGGAGCTGAGTCCTGGTAGTAAGTCTTGCTATGTAAGTTTTATTTTATATAATAGTATTCAAACTCTGTAGTGTAAAAGAATAAGATAGTGGAATGTTGTTGAAATAATGATGGAGAGATGGAAAGTGCTGCATGTTGATTCTGCAATGACTTCTTCCTTTACTTGGATATTTAAAGAACCTTAAGGTTTGTCTAGTTTTTAGTATCAGCTTTTCCAGGTCTTCCTGCTACTTACAGACTCTGATAAAATGCATGGGAACTTGATTTGTGTTGTCCCTAGCGCGATATTGTTGTGCTAAAAGAAGTAGCACATATGTTAGCAAATTCAGGCCAGTTACAAAAACCCAATATTGGCTGCTGAGTCAACTGGTTGTAGAATTTTGAGCTTGTTTAGATGACTTAGTCTAGTATGACACATTCATTGCACATATTGTGAAATTTGAACCTGGAGACTACAAGTTCAGGCAGTAAAGAAAGTCTTATTTTCTGCCTCTCTTTTATGCATTAAACACTGAGCCTACCACTTTGAACATTTAACATTAACCTCAGCCTATAGAGGTAGTACTGTCATCTTCATTTTAAAGATAAAAGCAAAGAATGAGGAAGTTTAATAATTTGTCCAAAGTCACAGCAGAGCCAGGTGTGGAATTGAGATCTATTTGCTTTAGTGGACCCCTATAAGCCATAATACCAGAGGTTTGATAAAGGGAACATTCCTACAAAATTATGTGGAGCCAGGATCACTGGACACTTTGGGGGCAGGGAGAGGGAAGGGCAATTGTAATACGGGTTTTTTTTGGGACTTGGGAATTGTCATGGGTGATGTTGTAATGGAGGATATAGGCCATTTTATATCACCATGTATCATGCAGAACTGTATGGGAGAGAGGGTGGTCTGTAGTCTGAACTGTGATCCATGCTTGATGGCAAAGCCCCAAAATCTACTACAGGTGATGTGCCACACTGATGAAGGATATATATGTGGGAGGTTGTGGAAGGTGTGGGAGGGTGGCATATGGGTACTCCTAAAATTTCCGTGTAACATTTATGTAATCAATGTATCCTAAAATATATATATATATATATATATATATAAATA
>PVKH010006984.1:0-20582 GCA_004027955.1 Chaetophractus vellerosus | reverse complement strand
AGTCATACAACAGCCGATTTGAACAGTCCGATGATGGAAACAGTGACCTAGAAAGAAGAACAATCAAAACCATACAGTCAGAAGGAGAGACAAAAGAATAGAAGAAATAGAGCAGTGTCACAAGGACTTGAGTGACAGCATGAAATGTATAAATATATGCATCATGGGTGTCTCAGCAGGCAAACAGAAGGGAAAAGGAGCAAAACAGGCTATTTGAGGAAATAACAGCCCCCAAATTTCCCAAATCTTATTAAATATGTAAATATATAAAAATATATCCAAGAAGCACAGTGTACTGAAAACAGAATAGACTCTAATAGGCCTACCCCAAGATGCATACTGATCAGAATGCCAAGTGCCAATGACAGAGAATTCTGAAGGCAACAAGAGAAAAATAATTTGTCACATACAAGGGAACTCTAATAAGACTAAGTGTGGGTTTTTCATCAGAAACCATGGAGGTGAGAAGACAGTGGTAAGGTATATTTAAGGTAATGAAAGAGAAAATCTGCCCACCAAAATTCTTTATATGGTAAAACTTTCCTTAAAAAATGAGTGAGAGTTTAATATATCCCATGATATACAGAAACTGGGAGAGTTGGTCAACAAAAGACCTGCCCTATAAGAATTGGTAAAGGGAGTTCTTCAGTTTGAAAGGAAAAAACAGGATAGAGTGGCCTGGAGTGGTATGAAAAAGTGAAGATATTTAGTAAAGGTAACTATAAAGGGGTAAATGCAAAACTCAATAATGTACCTTCAATATATAACTACCCATTAATTCCTATAAGAGTTGGAAAATAATGGAATAAAAAAGTAATATTTCACAATAATGGATACACAAAATATAAAGTGGTAATGTGGGTCAAAAACAACATAAAGAAGGGAAATGGAGGGATACGGGGACAGAGAGTGTGTATGCTATTGAAGCTAACTTAGTATCCTTTCAAATGAATAGGTTATAGATGTTGGTTGCACAATACAAACCTCAAAGTGACCACAACAAAAGTATATAAAAAATATGCAGAAACAGAAATTAGAAAGGGATCAGTCAGATACATTACAAAAATCAACTTAAAAGAAAAGGATGCTGCAATAAAGGTAAAGAGAGGCAAAAAAGATAGGACATATAAAAACTAAATACTAAATGGTTAAAGTAAGTACTGCCTTTACAGTAAAAACACCGAATGTTAATAGATTAAATTCTCCAATCCAAACACACAGTTTGGCGAATGGATTGATAAAAAAGAATGACTCAACTGTATCTTGTTTATAAGAGACTCACCATAGATTAATAGAAACAAATATGTTGAAAGTGAAAGGATGGGAAAAGATGCAAATAGCAGCCAAAAAAAAAAAAAAGCCAAAAAAGAACTGATGTAGCTATACTAATATTGGACCAAATAGACTTTAAGTCAAACTTTGTTACAAGAAACAAAGACGGACACTGTGTAAGTCAGGGTTCTCTAGGGCAACAGAATCAACAGGAGATATCTGTAAGCAGTATGAGATTTTATAAGAGTCTTTTATGTGACAATGGAGATGCACAAGTTCAGGTCCAGCAGGCAGGCTGCAGACCAGAGGCTCTGATGAAAGTCCAATGAAGGTCCTTGATGAGTTTATGGAAGACATTGGCTGTCCAAAGATGAGATGGGAAATTCTCTCTGAATGCTGAAATCACTTCCCCTTTTAATGCATTCAACTGATTGGATAAAACATCACTCATTGCTGACGGCAATCTCCCTGGTTGATGTAATCAGCCATCTATACAGTAAACGAACTGATGGCTAAAGCCCATAAATGTGCTTGTATTGCAATTAGCCCAGTGTTTGCTTGACCAAACAACTGGGGACAATTACCTGGCTAAGTTGACACATTAGCCTAACCATCACAGACACTATATATCAATAAAAAGGTAAATACACCAAGAAAAAATAACAATTATAAATATTTATCACCATTGCCACAAAATACCCGAGGCAAATGCTGGCAAAACTGCATGGAGAAATAGACACCTCTACCATAATTGTTGGAGACTTAAATACATCACTCTTATCAACAGAGCGCCTAGATGGAAGATCAAGAAGGAAATAGAGAATTTGAAAAACATGATGAATGCATTAAACCTAATAGGCATATACTGAACATTGTACCCCTAAACAGCAGTATACCTGTCCTTCTAAGTGCACATCAATCATTCTCCAGGATAGACCATATGTTGGGTAACAAAACAAGTCTCAATACATTTTAAAAGACGGAAATTATACAAAGCATCTTCTCTGATCAAAATGGAATGAAAGTGGAAATCAATAACAGTGAGAGAACCAGAAAATCCATAAATATATGGAAGTCTTATAATGACAGTCTTAAACAACCAGTGTGTCAAAGAAAAAATCACAAGAGAAAAAAGTAAATATCTTGAGGTGAAAGAAAATGAGAACACAAGATATCAAAACTAATGGGATGCAGCGAGGCAGTGCTGAGAGGGAAATTAATAACTCTCCATGCTTATATTAAAAAAGAAGGAAGAACAAAAATCAAAGACCTAATGTACACCTGGAGGAAACAGAAAAACAACAAACTAAACCAAAAGCGAGCAGAAGGAAAGAACTAACAAAGACCAGAGTTGAAATAAATGAAATAGAGAATTTAAAATGAAACAACAGTGAATATTAACAAAGCCAAAAGTTGGTTCTTTGAAAAGTTGGTTCTTTGAGAAATTGGCAATCTTTACTAAAAGAAATACAAGATGATCTAAATAATTTAAGAACAACCCATGCTCATGAATTGGAAGACTAAATGTTAAGATGTTAATTCTAACCAAAATGATTTACAGATTCAGTGCAATCCTAATCAAAATTGCAACAGCCTCCTTTTCAAAAATGGAAAAACCAATTATAAAATTTATTTGGAAGTGTAAGGGGCCCTGAGAAGCCAAAACCATCTTGAAAAAGAAGAACAAATTTGGAGGACCCATAGTCCCTTACTTTAAAATTTATTGCAAAGCTACAGTGGTCAAAACAGCATGGTACTGGCACAAGTGTAGATATACAGGCCAATGGAATCAAATTTAGAGTTCAGAAATAGACCTTCACAGCTATGGCCAATTGATTTTTGACAAGGCTGCCAAGTCCACTCAATTGGGAAAGAATATTCTCTTCAACAAATGTTGCTGGAAGAACTAGATATCCATATGCAAAAGAATGAAGGAGGTCCCCTACCTCATATCATATACAAAATTTAACTCAAAATGGACCAAAGACCTAAATATATGACTTAGTGCTATAAACCTCCTGGAAGAAAACAAAGGGAAGCATCTTCAAGATCTTGTGTTAGGCAATGGTTTCCAAGTCACAAGTAACAAAATAACTGAGCTGTTGACCTCGGCAGCCTGAGCCAGTGCTTTTATAGTATCACTTCCCACATTCATAGATAATCTTGCAGGCCAACATGGCTTAACTGTAGTAGAATTGATGCATTAACAAAGAAATATTGTGATGGAATCTCTACTTGGCTTGGTGTCATGCTAAAGTCTCGATGCCACTATTTCCCAAAATACTCTATAGGTTGCCATTATTGATTGTTGCCGCTGCCGTTAAAGGAAGCAGTACAAGGCTGAGAAATGCAATTCTCCAACTTTTGGGCAAGGACAAATTTTAATGCAGTAGTCAAAAATGTGGGCAATATAAAGTTTTAAAAACTTGCCCTTTAACATATGTGTGTTGTTTTCACCGACAAATAAATTATTAAATGCAAATTTTAAAGCATAATGAATAATATTGGAAAAATGATTGGAAAATTTCATTTGCCACAATATTTCTTTAGTAATAAATATATCCACAAGAATGTTCTAAAAGTTTTAGATTTATGCCTTAAAATTCTGAACTATTACTTGTCAATTCTTTACTAGTGAAAATGATGTCTCAAAAAACTTAAGAGTTAAGTAGTTATAATGGGATAGTCAATTAAAAATGATTATAAACAACTTCATATTTTAAAAATATGCATCATGAGAAACTTGTTTTCCAATATTATACTTCAGTTCTTTGACATAATAAAAAATTGTAATTCATATCTTGTTTGGTATAGTTTGCTTGGTGTTAAGCCTTGTGTCACCCTTTCTTATGATTTTCTAATTGTGTCATATTATTTATTGTTTATAATTCAGTATATTAATTGAATCTCAACAATAAAAAATGATTTTATTCCGATTTTAACAGAAATTTAATTGCTATTGTTATTGTTATGTGTCCATTTGTTTTGCATGTGTTATTTTCTGCATATTTTGGGGGAAGTATGGAGGTAGTGAAAATGAAGGACAAAGTATGAAATGCTTGCTCTGTTTGCCAAGCTGTCACCCATGAATGTTCAGTCTTCTAACTGGGGGGAGGACTGGAGGAAGGAACAGGTGAACTCTGGGTATTTGCAGGTCTGTGGTTAAACTATAGTGGTGGGGATGTTCTTCTGGCAAATATGGCAGGGGAGGGATGCTGGTGAAGGGTGCCGGCAGTGGGGGATAGGCAGGATAGGACACACCTGGGGCAGGCTTCTATGGACTATGAAGCAATAGTGTGTTATCTCAGTGGGTGGAGACCCACAACATAAACAAGAAAATATTAAATTCCGATCCTAGGGAGTCCTACCATGTTCTCATTTAGAGAGGCAAGAATCTCTTGAAATATGGGCAAGCCTAAAAACAGAAAACAGACCAATATGTCAAGCCCTCAATATTATTGCATGTAACTATGAACCTTATTCTTCAAAAATTGAAAACTAGTGGTTACCATGGGTTCTGAGGGGAGGGGGAGGGAAGAATAGAATAGATGGAACATAGGACATTGTAATCGTTCTGCCTGATCTTGCAATGACGGATACAGGCCTGTTTAAATTTTGTCAAGACCTGTAAAAGTGTAGAGTGCAAAATGCAAACCATAATGTAAATGACTGACCATGGTTAGTAGCAATGCTTCAATATTTGTACTCCAGTTGTAACAAATGTACCATATACATGTAAAATGGTATTAATAGGGGAGAAAGGGAGAGGGGGAGGGTTGGGTATATGGGAATCCCCTATATTTTCTATGTAACTTTTATGTACCCTAAAGCTTCTTTGAAGGTAAAGTGAAAAAAAAAATAAGACACTGGAGGAATATATGGAAGAAATTGTCACTGTAAATAAAAGATAACAGACCTTATGGTGATAAAAGAAACATTGAAAAAAATTTATTGTACTTTATTTTTTAAATGTTTATATATTTTTAATGCTTTTTATTTTGCATTTTATTTACTATTATTTTTATTTTATTTTATTAGTATTTTTATTTGTTTCTTTTTTTAGCTTTGTTTTTGGGGAGGTGTTGGATCACAGAAAAGTCACAACTGTGACAGGGGAGAATCATTGGTGCAATGTGTCAATGATGGGGGATGTGTGGGAGGAGTGCTCCTGGGACATGCCTCTACGGCATGTGAATATGTTCAAGTAGTCATGGGGCAGTGCCTCGGTGGGTGGAGGCCCACACAATAACCAAAAGAATATTGAATTCCCATCATGGGAAGTCCTGCTATATTCTCTAATAGAGCAGCAAGAATCCCCCAAGTACATGAGCAGTGCCAAGTGAAAGAGGACAGACCATTACGCTAGGACCTTGATATTGGTGGTTGTACTTATGAAACTTTGTTGAAGAAATTGAAACTTAGCCTAGTATTATATATTGCCAAAAGTTATCTCCTGAAAGCTTCCTTGTTGCTCAAATGTGGCCTCTCTCTAAATCAAACTCAGCATATAAATGCACTAACTCCTCCCAGCATGGAACATGACCCCCAGGGATGAGCCTCTCTGGCATGAAGGGATTATTACCAAGTGCCAACTAGTGGTACATTTGGAAACAGACTTTGACCAAAAGGCAGAAATATTAAATACAAATGAGTTTTTATGGGCTAAGAAATTTCAAAGTGAGTCGGGAAATCATTCCAGAAGTTAGGCTTATGCATGCCTCAGCAGGATCTCATTGACTGCCACAGTAAACAGTGCCTCAAACAGCAGGGCTCCTGAGAGATGTAGAGATATCTAGACACTATAGGCAGGACAGACAATCTCAGGAAATTGGCACCCTATCAGTGTGCCTTACTTTGGAATATATGCTCCCCAATGTAAGAGTTAGATTCATTTACAATTTCCCTACACAAGACTCTTCTGCCCCTTTTATTTGAACCTATAATTAGCACTGTACTCAATAAATATATATCCTGGCAAATCTTTGGCTTGTTCATATGCCAATTGAGCCCTGAATCTCAGCAAGAGTTTCAACACCTACTCTACAGTTCATTGGACTCACCCAGGACAAGTAACAAAATGATGATGATGGACAATGCTAATCTAAAAAAAAAGAGACTATCTACAACTGCAAGCAAGACAGTCTATCCATCTGCCCCCTGGGATCTAAGTTTCCTCTCAATCAGAAACAGAGTGAGCATCACCATCCCAAAATCCTCAAGATTGGGGAATGAACAAACATAAGGGGGGAATGCAACTATGGACTTAAGAGGACTTATGATTATTCTAGCAATGGAAGAACTTGTATCATTGATATAAAGCCAGTGGCCACTAGAGGTCCTGAGGGGAGAGAGAGGGAAGAATAGGTGTAACACAGGGTACTTTGGGGACATTGGAATTGGCCTGCATGACATTGTAATGATGAATACAAGCCATTATACATTTTGTCAAAACCTGTAAAATTGTGGGTTGCAAAATATAAACTATAAAGTAAACTACAGTCCGTGGTTGGTAACAATGTTTCAATATGTGTTCATCAATTATAACAAATGTACCACAGTAATGAAAGATGTTGTTGCTGGGGGAAAGTGAGGGAAGAGAAGGGGGTAGGATATAGGGGAACCCCCTATATTTTCGATGTAACATTTATGTAATCTAAAGCTTCTTTAAAAATAAAAAAATAACTCAAAAAATTCAATTGAGAGACATATCTTAAGAGAATTTTATACAATGGATTACCAGATCTTAGACAAACTAGCAATAAAATCTAATTCCACTCTCAGAGAATAGCCTCTTAAGTAGCTCAGTTTTCTTGAAAACTTGAAAATTTTTTATGATGACTTCTCTTTCATGATGTCTTCTTCTTCTTGGTGACTAATCTGCATATTTAAAATCTCATGTCTTTATGCCCCCTTTTTATACTTTTATTTCTTGCACCATGATGTTAAGTTGAATGAAGTCTCCTTGTTGGAATGCAGTTTCTCCTCTCTCTTAACATCAATACTTTAACATTTTGCCCTTGAATTACCTCAATCCTGTGAGTTTTGGGTGAGTTGTTCTTCTCTTCAACCTCACCAAGAACCCAAGACTTATTCAGGATTTATCATAATGACTTGCTGTCTAGGAATTCCATGGGTCTGTGATTTTTTTTTTCTTCCATGGAAGATCTGTCTTTTGTTTCCACATTTGACTCAGTTGGAGAGTCACATTCAGATACTTCTGATTGACAGCTATGACTGAAACCTCCAAAATCTGTGTCCTCAGAAGCCTCCATCCCTGTAGTTATGTGCTCCTTCCTCTCTGAAACTTTGTTTTCCTCTACTTTTGAATTTTCTAGCACTTCAATTGCAAGAGAAATCCCTCTCTCCCATCTGTATTCTAGCAGCAATGAGTCTCTGGTGCTGCTTCCTCTGATGTTCCATTTCCATTTCGCTCTTCTTTAATGTAGACACTGCTGAATTTTGAAAACCTTGAACTGCTTACTAAATGGTTTCCTTTTCTTCTCTACCACATGTAGGGATAAAGCTGTCATCTTTGCTTTCATTTGTTTTCTCACATGTCCTTCCAAATTGAGCCCAGTGAAAATCCTTATGAACCAACATGAAATCAATGTTTCTGACTCTAAAATTATTCCAGTTTCCTTTAGTAGCACTGGTTTTGACAATTTCCACTCACTTATTTAGGAAACTTCCCATCAAGTAATATTCCAATTGCCTACCCAGGGCCTCAATGATACATCATAGGCAGAACTTACACAACAGTGGCATTTACATCAAACTGTGATTATTTACTAAAGCAACAATCCATCATCACTGTCAACTAGGATCTCCTTGAGGTTAGATGATATATCTTGGTCATTTTAATACACAACTCCTAGCACAGATTGTGGCACACAGAGGTTGAAGACACAACAGATGAGTAAATGTACAGAGTTTGAATGGGAGACAGTGGTACTATGATACATCATTCTTTCAATGGTCACATTAATTGGAAGCTTTAGGATTGGAAAGGAGAATATCTTTTTAACTATGAAAGTCAACCTCAAAGATGAATATCGTATTTTTTGCGATACAAATTATAATGTTAAAGGTAGAAGGCATGAAATAAACCCCCTCTGTTCTCTCATAAATATATACATATAAATCCAATTAGCCTTGAGTGAGTGGATCACTGAACATTAGACCATATCACAAATTATTGCTTGAAATTTTTGAACATGCTAATTCCTATTTTGTAATAAATTCTAGGCTTCTCTCAAAGAACTTAAATCAATATTCATTTTCCTCTTTATAGTGACTTTCAACTCATGGAGTATTATTAGAATAATTGCCATAATAGATAAAATTAATCTTCATTTTTCGGTTTGAAATATTGCTAGTAGATAAGTTGTATCCCTTTAGATTAATGCTAATTATTTTACAAATAAAATTCAAGTTGTTACTGTCTGTGGACATACCAAATAAATTACCCAGTGGTATTGAAAAACTTTAAGTTATTAATGTACTCATCTTAAAGTACTTGTTTATTTCCGTTCATTATAAATGATTTATGCAATTCATTAGATTTTGGTAATTATCATTTAAGACTCATAAGGCTCTTGTTTATGCAAGCCTTCCTGGTGTTGATGAAGTATATGCTGATTTACAAGATAAATTTGATAAGTTGTATATACAGGATAATGAAGAATTCAAATTCTCTTTAAAAGATAAGATGCAATTCATTTTATTTCTGGTAAGACATAACTGCAAACGACTTATAAAACAATTATTGTCTACTGGCTATATGGGGAAAAAAGAAAAAGATTTGGTTGATTTTTGGCTAAAAGTCTCCAAATTAAATACAATGCTGAACTAGATGAAGGAACAAACAGGTAACAGAGCCTAGGACGCCTAGGCAGGGGGATCCTGAACTAACCTATAGGAAGAGGGATCCTGAGTCAACCAATATGGTAAGAGAGTTTTCAAACAATAGAAGCTAATCCTTTAATAGTCAGCCAATCAACACCTCCCACAGTCAGCCAATCTGACTCATCCAGTTAGGATAGCCTATTTACATAATATGTTAGTCTAGTTTTCAAATCCTAACCAATGCTCTTGCTCAGAACCAGTGATTGACCAATAAGAGCATTGCAAGTGGGGCTCCACCCCCCCCACACACCCCACCCCCAGGGGTGGTGACACAGCTAAACTATATCAAGAGCAAACCGGAAGCCCTGGGCACGCGTTCCATCTTTCCCTGGCCAGAGGAACATGGAGCGGAGAATGCTAAGCCGTGGACACGGAGCCGAGCTGCAAGCATCGAGCTGTGAGAGGCAACACTGAGCCGAGAACACCGAGCCGAGCTGCACTTCAACTGGCGCCTCAGCCAGGCTTGTTCTCGGGCTAGGCTTCAGCTGCAACACCAGGGGACGTTTCCATGGTCACCCTGATCAGGCTCAAGGTGTAACACTGAGCAGGTTGAATAAAGTTTGATTGTACTGAGGTCGCGTTTCTTCATTCTTAAGTCCATCCCAACCAGGGAATAAAAGTGGTGACAACACTAGATGGACATGGTTTCTCAAACACACAACCTAAGTTAACTGAAATTAACTCTGAATGCTGTATTTTCAAGTGCTGCAGTTACAATAAAACCTACATCATATATAAGCCCATGAAAACCAGGAAGTTACACTCCTGAGATTGTTAATAATATCCTAAAATTTTAATTTCAACATTTAAAACATTTACATCTATTGTTTTCAAATATACTCACTGATTAATTAATTTAAAGAGAAAGAATGGTTTTTAAAAAATAACTGGTTAGAAATGACCATGTATAAGAGTTAAGATCATTTTCATAATTATGTTCAAAACAGATTTGACATAATCACTAATAAATATACATCCCACAAGTCTGTTTATCTTTTTCATGATATTACCCTGAATGAGTATTTATTTTCTATAATAATTCAAAATTTTATTGAATTAAATATCTAAAATCAGGTTAATTTTAATGCATTAACAATCATTTTACAAGTTTTCTGTGCTACAGAGAAACCACCAGCCACTTGTTCATCGTCAAAGCTCATAACATGACAAGCCATAGCAATGTGGGCAAAGAAACTAAATGTAAGCTGGGGTTAGACTTCATGATAAAAAATCCACAGAGAAGATCCAGGACTTTTAAGTCTCTAGGTTGTAAGAAACATATTATCCGCACTTGTAAAGCAAAACCACTTGCAGAAATACATAAAAATAATTTAAAAGTTGGAGAATCTTGGGGGCCGGCTCGATAGCCCAGTGGATAGGGCGCCGGCATACCACATGGGAGGCCCCGGGTTCGATTCCCGGGGACCTCTCCTAGCGGGCAGACTGCCTTGAGAATGGCAAACCGCCATGGGTGGGCCGGAGCCGCCGTGGGCAGGGCAAGAAGCTGCCACGGACATGGCAAGAGCTGCCACGGGCAGGGCAGGTCGCCCGCGGATGGAGCGCAGCCAGCCACCCGCGAACTGAAAGCCAGCCGTGAACGGACGCAGAGACCGCCCACAAGCGGGGAAAGCCGCGCCTGCGCAGTGTCCACTCTCGGCGTGTCGCCGCAGCGGGGGGAAGGGGAGATTTGTAATAAAATAAATAAATCTTTAAAAAAAAAAAAAAAAAAGTTGGAGAATCTTATTTATCTTTATCAGACCTTAAGGACAAAACTTCGTCATGACATAGAAGAACAAAATAATTATTAATAATTAATAAAGATCTTATTGGATTATATAAAATTACACATATCCTGAAAAGAGATAATAGTGATTTTAAAAATTCTTACAGATGGCTCACAAAAAACTCACAATATATTAAACTATAATGAGTAATAGCTAATGCCAAAACATAGAAAATACCAATAATATTCCATGATTCCAATGCAAAATCTTAGAATTTAACAACAAAATAAATATCTCTACTCATGGAAATTTAAAAGTTCTGAAATTAAGCAGGGAAAGAAAGAAAAATTATATGCATATTAATACCAGTAAAAACATTAAATACACGCTTGAGGGTATGGAGCTAAAGCAGGAATTGGGGAAAATGTCTACTCTTAAATCTTATAAAATAGATTGGGTGAGAGAAACTTCATTTTATGACATGAGCATGACATTGAAACAAATCATACAGTTATGAAATTATGACAAGACAAAAATGCAGATGACACTCCCTTATCGATGCAGAATTTCTACACAAAACTTTAACAGACAACATCCAGTAGTATCACAAGAACATGGTAATCATAACCATGTGTCTTTTTTTTCTAAAGATTTATTTTTTATTTATTACATATCCCCTCCCTTTCTGCTTGTTCTTGCTGTGTTCATTTTTGCGTTCTTCTGTGTCTGCTTGTCTGCCCCCTCTGTGGCGACCCGCTGAGTCAGCTCACCGTGCGGTGGCTTGCCTGCTCACAGCAGCTTCGGTGGCTTGCCCTGCCCATGGTGGCTTGCCTTCTCGAGGCATTCTGCCCACTCGAGGAGGCCCTGGGAACCGAACCTACCAACTGGGCTACAGCCGGCCCCCAACCAGTAAAACAGTTTTACATTTAGAAAAACTCTAATACTATATTTTAACAGTATATAATGTGACTATATTAGCATATAAATAATATCTTCATTTTCCAAGTATAATTGTGATAGCATTCATAAATTCCCAAAATTTTATTTGTATATTTTCTCAAAACTGTTCCTGGCATTGCAGAAATAGCTTTTAGGGATTCTGAACATTAGGGTGAGACTAGGACTAAATTTCTCTGTTTAAATTGTTTTTAGGGGGACAGATATGGCTCAAATGGTTGGGTATCTGTCTCCCATATGGAGGGACCTGGGTTCGATCCCTGGGACCTCCCAGTAAAAATAAATAAATAGTTTTCATATTGTAAAAACATTTTCTCCAACCAATCATTTTTCCATTCAGAGAAGAGACAATCCCCCAGCAAATGAAGTGTGTAAAGCAATAGCAGGTCCATGAATTCAGAATATTTAGAGACAAGAAGAAAATAAAGTATGAACATTATAAATTCAGATTAAACAGGTCTCTTGAAGGAAATCAAGAAAGATTTAATTTTAAATAACTAGACAAATGGTCTCACAAAATCAGGTAAAGCAGTATCATCATTATATATTACTTAGCTATTAGAAATACCACTATGATACAGCTGCATTATCTCTCTTTTTTATATGAAAATAATGTTATAATATTCTTTTTATAGGGATTATGGAAATGTAGTACAGTCTTGTTTTCTGGCATAGTTGAATATTTTATTATTATTGTTATGGTTGGTGGTTTAGCAAGATTATTTTCAGTTTCACAACTATTTTTGGCAATGCCATATGAAATGTTTGGAATTTGCCAACCTCTTCCTATCATGTCTCACTCATAAACGTTCTTTAAAATTTGGGAGAATTTACCACATTAGCTTCTGGATGCATAGATTTCAAATTTTGTTTGTTCTTCTCTACCAATGTACTATCAATGCATGGAGCTGAAAGACATTCGTATCCCAGTGTACTTCCAAGGAGTCGTTCACAGGCCTCCCCAGAACCACTACCCCACCAGGACAACTAACAGTAACGAAACCAAGCCAAGGAGGACTGAAAATTACAAAAATATGTTTCACTAAACTTAAACTAAATGTCTCCCATTCAAGATTCCTGAAACATCTAAAATACTTGTAGCCATCCCAATGCCAGCTGAAACCAAAGTATGACGGAGGAGCAGTGGGAGCGCAAAAATACAACAATCTTGGCTGTGGTTAAAAATGGTATCTTTGCCAAGTTTACAATGGACTTGGATGGACCCATGTAAGGACCCCTTAACTTTAAGCTTCATTAGCTTCTGGGTAGATTTTCCTCTGAATTTACATTGAACTATTGTAGAAAAAAAAAAACAGAAAGAAAAAAGGAGACTAACAATAATATAGTAAATTTGCTCTTGTCAACAAAATCAAAAGTGAATGATTCAATACTGTGAAAGCAAAAACAAACAAAAAATGCCTCAACTTCCATCTGTCCCAATATATCATGTCCCTTTTGGTCAAACTGAATATGAATGACAATTGCAATAAATCCACCAGGAACTTATCACATGAAAGCACTTATCGTTTTTATCCTAAGTACTCATATTTAAGCATATAAAAATTCTCTCCCAGGTGCCATCAATTCTCCTAATAATAACACCAATATTTCTTTTCTTCAAGAAAAAAATCACCCAAGAAATATTTTCTTTTCCTTGAAAGCATTTTTTATGTTACAGTACATTAAAATGCTTGTATAAAAATACTTGTGCCACTGTATCTATATAGACACTGTCTATAATAATAATTTCCTCTAATTCCACTAAATAAACCATCTGTCATTATCCATGACACCTTATGAAATATACTGAAAGATTACATGAAGAATAAAGAGTGCTTTAGATAAATCTCTGTATAACGAATTCCAAATTATTATGAATAAAATATCTTACATGATGCATGAAACATAATTTTTACTAGGCTAAAATAACTCTGTTTCTAAAATTCCATAATATCCAACTTCAAGATTTGTAACCTGCTTGTCAACTGCATTGTGAAGAATAGCTAGAATTACATAATCATATTCCAACAAATGTCTTTTCCCTTGTATGGTGCTTGGGTTACTGACTGATAAGGAGAGCTGAAACCTAACATAGAGATAAAAATGATGCAACTTCTTTCATAAGAATTATCAGAACAAGCAATTAGAGATAAAGAAGCAGAAAAAACATATTTTAATGAATATTTTTGAGGGACTAAGTTTTACCGAGAAGAGAAATCAATGCTGACTTTATACCTTTACTCTCCCAAAGTCGTAAGATCTACTTAAGAATAGAAAAAGAGATTGTTTTAGAGCACATATGAATTCTAATTTTCATTCAATCTATACTGATTAGATTTACAGTTTAACTGAAGTTTTTATAGATTTTACTGAAGCATTTTTTCTCATATTTTGTTTCTGGATAGATCAATATAATAGAAATTATTTTAATCCCATTTGCTGACAGTCTGACTACTACTATGCAATGAAATTTTTCTCTCTCAAACACCAATATTTCTTTTCTTCTTCAATTATAGCAAATCTAATATTTGAAATAAATGGCATTATAATTCTCTAGCATAGGTCTTCAGTTGGAAATTTCCTTATTTTATTCTTAGCTGACAAGAAACTGTTAGTCATTCTTCTGAATTGTCATGCTTTCATGTCTAACTGAAATCTAAAGATATAATCTAACCATTCTGTAAATTCAGCACCTATATATGTGTCTTTGTGTTGTTAATAGGCTCTGATAAAACTATTGGCCTGAGGATCATAAACAAGCCAGAAGATACTATCAAACAGAACATGCTTTACAGTGGTGTAGGGACAAGGCAAAATGTATGGCTTTGTCACATTCAATAACACCTATGCCAGAAGGTTACAGAATTCTGAAGAAGCGAGACACTTGGCATTTATAGTGCTGTAAATCTTGCTAAGAAGACCTAGTTTTATAGCACGACTTCCATCCATTTTCTAGACAATTGTTTCTTATTGTCTAGAATAGTGAGGTAACTCACTATTAGAGGTTCCCAAACATCTTGACTCAGATGATAATTCAAATAGTTTTGAATATTACCTATTGATCATATCCCCTTAAATACCAATGGGTATTCTTAAAATATAAAACAAAAACTACAGAACCAAGGTATTGGAAATAAATTTTTGTAGAAATATTAAAAACTCAATGAGACTAACACAGAGAGGATTATTTCGATGAAGTTAGAGACACAAATAGGAAAACTAAATGATAACCAAATGAATGAACAAAGTCAAAACTTTTAAACCCCATCCAGCATTTGATTCACTCACATCCTTTTTTACAAAAGCAAATGTATTTTCATTTTCTGATTCTACGGTACAGGCTCTGGCTATGAGAAACGGGCATATGCTATCAGTAGCAAGCATTTTAACACCTTGAAGCGACTCTTTCACGTTATTTATGATAGGAACATATAAATATACTTGTCTGAAGGAAAGCCAGCCATAATTTAACCCCATGGAATCTCATAAGATGACCACAAGTGCAACGTGGCAGATCATACAGAGCTGATCATCATTATTAACATACTCCGTGTTTACAAACCTGCTTATTTGCAAAAACTTATTTGTAACCACAAAATCATTACCCATGGTGACCTCACGGTGGTTTGCAGACAAGTGCAGAGCAGCCAAAACTCTGAGTCAGCACACACACAGTCGAACACGGCGACACCCTGCCTTCTGGTTCAGCTCTCATACTGCGTGCACACAAGCGTCTTTTGTAGTATATTTAATGCCGTGCTTTTTACATTGCTGTGCTTTTTGTTGGCAATTTAAAAATGGCCTCGAGGCACAGCATGGAAGTGCTGTCTAGTGGTGCTAGGGCAGGGAGGCTGTGAGGACGTGTGGTAGAGACGCTGGGTCAGGCATGAGTCCAATGTTATCAGGGAGCTTTAAACAGAAACACACAGAGAGCAAGGATGTGTGTTGACTGGCTGATGAAAATGTTGAGACTAGAGGCTGGCAGGAACCCCACCCTGTATTTGCCATAGGAGAAATAGTGGAGTGTTTCCTAATTGAGTGTTTACAGCAACCTTATAAATTATATACCCGTTTGTATCTGAATATACCAGAATCCGCTGTAGTTACTTGAATGGAAAAGCTCAAACTTGATTACAAAATGTATGAAAACCTTCATAAATATATCAGGACAGTGTGCTTTTGTTTTTGCCTGATTCCATATGTTAGTAAAACTTTTTCCAGGAGCACCATCCTGAATTTTGAAAACAAGACTATTCTTGGTAAAATAGTTAAAATAGTTTCCCCTCAAAATGTCACACACATACACATAGATGCACGATAGCATGTAAATTTGTTTATAATGTTTAATATGTTTTTATAATATTTAATACAATGTAATGTCCCTTTTCAGTACAAAGGTCAGCATCATTTCAAACCTTCACTTTAGTTTTTCAATATCTCTTCTATTTCTATGGTCGTCAGTATTTATCTATACTGAATTATCTAAGCAACTCAATAAATTTACATTATCTTTTAATTGCTCAAAACAACTGTGATCCTCCATCAAGGTGAAGAGCCCATCCAGTGGTGACCACTCTACTGGCCATGAGGGGTAATATAGGTTATTAGCAAAGTGCATCTTTATTAGTACAGAATGTCATTAAAGTATGCTGTCCATAAAGGCAGGTCACCTGTACTCAAATCGTGGGTTTAAGGTTTATTATTGCCACAACAATGGTTGTTCTTAGAAACTGAAGATGCCCCCTTTTATGTGTCTCATGAAAGTAACTGCAGTTTCTAACGACCTGTGACGCATGTCAGCTAAGGAAGGTAGACCAGGGTGACGGCTTCCCCGATGCGGTCACTTTCAGTGGCGACGCAGTCCTAAGTGTGCAGTGTGGTGAGTTATTTCAAATAGCCAGGTTACCTAATGACATCCTCATTCAAAGGGTAAAGCAAACGAATCATCCTGGTATGAAAGAGAACCTTCCCACCAAGACCCAAAGTCAAGTGTATGTTCTGAGGTAAGCATTTATAGGCAGTTGAATATGTGAAATATAATAGTTGGAAAATGTATGCCATTTGCCCACTTTCTAGGCAGAAAGAGGCAAGGGAACTACAACAAGGGCAAGGAGAAGCACTACATTCAAGTGCCTAAAATAAGACTCGTGATTGCAAAGCAGATAGTAGGATAAGACAAGGGAAGAAATGAGGTGGGTCTAAAAAGAAGCACGTTTGTATTGCCCATATGCAGAAAAGGGGATTTTTTTTTTTTACCAAAGCATTAGAAAGTACAGGAGGCTTTACGTAGGGTGGGTATATAACTGTGTTTAAAATGTTAAAGATAATTCAGGTTACATTCGGAGAATACATTGGAAGTGGAGTGAATGACTGAATGTGCTCACAGGAAATGAAATATTTTGCTTAATTTAGGTGAAAGAGGATGGCAGATTATACAGAGGTGTTTTAGATAAATAAGAACTTTACCTTAAACAAACATTAGCCACTTGAGGGTAAAATTTAGCGTCCTGGAAGGCTACCCATGTTTGACACCTCTTCTAAAGAATATGAGGCAACTGAGAGGTGACAGATGATGGGAGTGTAGTTAGGGATTGCTTAGACCAGGGTCGAAGGGTCAGAAAAGGACTTTGGTGTCTAACATATGCAACTTGTTGGATGGTGGTATCTTTTATAGAAAATGTTCTCCTGTGTTCCCATGATGTATACTGAAAATCCACTTAACATAGAGAAACAGGTGTAATATGGCAAGTGCAAAAATAGGATAGTACAAAAATTACTATTTTTCTGGAAAATTTCTTTCTACAAATATAACCTAAATTTCATTTAGTTTTCTTGCCAGCTGCATCATATTTTAGGCTTTTGAACTGCATATAGTTTTTCGTTGGGCACTAAAGTTTTATCAAGGTTTCTTTTACTTCAGGTCCTATTTTTTTGAGATTCCATTAACCAAATTTAGAATCTGGCATCAGTTGCAAATCCATTCTTCATATATAATAAAATCAGTTAGTAACATAATTCCTGGACATGAATTGATTTATATCATAGAAATTCTTTCTATTGACCCAAGATTTCTAGCTTCATAAAATAAATAATATACTGTCAGTTACCTTAAGAAAAATTTAATTTGCAAGTGAAGATTTACATAAAATGATGTCATACAAACTTTAGAGTATCTCTCAAATATATACTTGTATTTATATACCTACATACACATGTGTATTTTTGGCTTTTCAAGAAGCTTGAGAATCAATATTTGTAATGAATGTTATAAAAATCTAAGTATATACCATATAACAGAGCAAATGGCATGAATACTATTGCAGATAATTAAAGGTCAAATTTTATGCCTATTTACACACATGAATATTTTAGTTTCCACAGAAGTAAAAAGCTGTTTCACCAATATTTTGAACTAAATTTTCCATTTACTAGGTATTTTAAGTTATTAACTAGTCATGATTATCTGGTAATAAAATATTATTTTCTAAACTCCATACTGATATGGTTGCTGTTACATTAATGTTATAATTGGATTAATTAGGAAAATCAGATGTTAAAGAGTTTGTTTAGCCAGATCTCATCTACTGAAGGTAGTTTTATGTTCTGATATAACTGCAATTTAGAAAGACTAAATCAAGGATTTCAAAATAAAATACTTTGTGGGTCAGGGCAGGTGTAAGTTTGCAAAGCAGTGGAGTATATATATATATATAACAGGAATGTGAGGAAACCATTGCGGCAAAGTGGAAAGATTGCATCCTTTTTAAAGACATTAAAATTCCATTAATAAATAAGAACTTTACCTTAAACAAACATTAGCCACTTGAGGGTAAAATTTAGCGTCCTGGAAGGCTACCCATGTTTGACACCTCTTCTAAATTCCTAAATATTATCTTAACTTTAATGTGGTATAATAGAATAGTAATGTTTTATTTTCTTGTTTGGTTAAGTAGCACAGAGATATAATCAGTATATTATTAGTTTAATTTAGAGATGGAAAAACAATAATATACTTGCAAAATTTATTAATTAGTAGTGAATTTGGAATGACAGCTCAAATTTTCTGAATTTCAACATACTGTTTTTTCAGTGTTTCTTTAGATAATTATGATAAACCCAAATCAATTGAAAATATAGGCATAGCTTGTAACTTAAATTAAACATTTAATTGTAAAATACAGGTTTATTAGACACAGGCATTAAATGCCCATAAGGAAATTCAACTTCTGAATTTTGCCAGGCTGCTTTTATGCTATGGTTAATAGGTTTAAAGCCATACCAATTATTTACTATTACACTTACAAATACTTGAGTAATCTTTTTGGATTCAATCTAAAAATTATACAAATTAATTGTACATGCAACTCTGTTCTGCAAATAAACTGACTTTCATCTCCGATTTCATTACAGATGCTGTCGGTCCTCAGCACCATTTACTTCTGCCCTTAAGCAGTTATTATACGTGTTAATATTTGCTTTATGTTTCATCTTTTTTTCTGTTGTTTTGACTTAGTGTCTAGGTATCTTTTGCTATGTGTTAAAACTGATGAATACTTTAAAACCATGAAAAGTCAAAAGTAGAAATTCTGGTCAACTGAAGAGACTTACTCACTTGGATTTGTAGAAACTTATCTTGATAATTGCAATAGAATTCACGTAGATTAAAAGAGCATTTATTTATGTATGCATTCCATCACAATCAGGCCGGGGCTCTTGCTGTGTGTCAGGCTCTGTTCTAGTCTTGGGGAATCTAGCAATGAACAAGACAGATGGTGCCCTACCATCAGATAGCTTACAGTTCAGTGGAAGACAATGAAAATAAACAAATAGAAAACAAATCAATAAATTAATTACAAACTGCAGCCACTGCAAATAAAATAAAGAAGAGTGTAGTGGTAGAGAATTACCATGTGTTCAGGCAGAGGGATATCTGAAGACAGGACATTTGAGCAGGGACCTGAGATGAAAAGAATCTCGTCATGCAAAGATCTGAAGTGGAACGTCCAGGCAGAAAGGTCAACTGGAATAAAAGACTTGCACTGGGGCGATGCTTTGACGTGTCCTAAAACAGAAGCAAAACTAAAACTCCACCTAGGTATGTGGCTTATCCAATAGATTACCAAAATTAGAGTCACAAGTAAAAATGCACACGTTTCCTTTAACATACACGCACACCTTAATTAGCTTTTGTTACAAGAGTTTGAAATCCAATTAGTGGAAATTTTTCAAAAGTCATCTTTTATCTTCATTTTATAAAAGGTAATAGGTAAGTCATTCTATGCCCAGCCTATTAGTTCTCTACAGTTAAGAATAATGTAACTTCACTGGGAATCAGACAATATTTATATTAGCATAGATAAAAATCTAGACTTTGAAATTTGACAATATTATCCTATTGTCTTCTAGTAAGTTGTGTAGTTGATAATAATTTTAATAGCTTTCTGATTCTTTCAAGACAAAGGCCATTTTAAAGTTTCTGCTACCCTTTAAGCTTTTCTTTATATTTCTTTATATTTTGACATCCTTTGCATCTGTTTCTAACTTGGAGTCATTTTACATTTATGCTTGGTACTCTGTGGACTCGTCCATCTAAATTCCTTCTTGAGCACAAAGGATGTGTCTTCTCATTGTTCTTTGATGTTTTATTTCATCTGTTTTATTTTTTTACTCTTCTTCTGAAACTTCCATTTTGATAGATTTTTAGAACTCCTGAATATATCTTTC
>PVKH010006983.1:0-20585 GCA_004027955.1 Chaetophractus vellerosus | reverse complement strand
TTTAGTAAATGAACCCAATGATATCAGAGAGGAAAAAAGAATGCTCTTTTCAATTAGTACTACAGTAGCATTAACTATGTTCATGTGATAAAAGGGGTAATTTTTAAACTCCCTGTAATTCCAAAGACCTTTAGAAGTTGCCTCTTCGCTCGGCATCATGCTCCTACAGCCCTGTTTACTATGTAGTGTTGTGAATATTAATGCATGATCAAATTGTTATTGTCAAGGCTACTTACAGTCAGTTGATATAATTTTAAAAATTTAAAGGCTGATAAACATGTCCATTGACTAAAACAATATAACATGTTACTTCTTGGATTTTTTACAATTCAAAATCGCTTTATATAATATCAAAATAGTTTTTAAAAAAGCACTGTTGGGAACCGGCTGTAGCTCAGTTGGTTGGGCTCCAGTTTACCACATGGGAGGCCCCGGGTTTGGCTCCCGAGGCTTCCTGGTAAAGGCAAGCCGCCACGTGGTGAGCTGACTCAGCGGGATGACCCGGCAGGGGGAGACAAGCAGACACAGAAAAGCGCAAAGCAAATGAGCATAGCAAGCACAAGCAGCAAGGGGGGGATATATAAATAAATAAAAATAAATCTTAAAAAAATAAAAATAAAAATAAAAATAGAAAAGCACTGTTTTTCAAAAATGTGCTTCTCCTTATTCCATAATTCTTATAATATTTTCCTGATAATTCAGAAAGACTCTTAAAAATCTGAAAAAAATTAAGATTTTGTGCTTCTGTGTTTACAGAAAAGAGCATATCAGACTGAAAAACTTAATCTAAAAAAAGAGAGAAAGGCAAAAACTGTTCTTATTTTAGAGTTGCAGAAATAAAGATTATTTATTATACAGTCCTAGACTTCTTATTAAGTTGGTTTTGAGATAGCAAATTAGAAAAACATGGCCAGAATTAGAGGCTACTCAATCAGGTTGAAGCTGGGACTTTTATTTCAGCTGCTCCTGTTCCCCAAATTATATCAGATAATGTTCTAAAGTCTAAATATATTTTAGTTCTACATGGTACTCAGCTCTTTGACATAAAATGTTACTAAGCTTCCAAATATCAACAGGTTCATCTACCCTCTTCAAATGACGTATTCATATTCAGCATAATCTGCCACGCAATACTTCTGAATTATAATATTTGAGGAACCAAAACTTTGAGCTGGAATGTTTGCATTTCATTTTCCTCTGCATAATCAGGGGAGAGGGACATTATTAAAGGGGTTGATGCATTGGCTAATGTTGAAGCCTGTTATTTAGGCAGAGTCATGGCAACAGAGCAAAGCTGAATGTGTACAAGAGTAACATAATTTCAGCCTGTATTGAGTTAAGTGGGAGAGAAGACAAATGTGTCAGCAGACACAAGGAGTGAAATATCCAAACTATTTGAAATCATCTCTGCATTTGCAAACTGGAAATAGCATCTTCATTTTTCAACAGTACGAGAAACTTTTAATTCTTCCCCTAAACCAGCTTCAAAATTATTATCTGTAAAGCAAGATGGTGCCTGTAACTTAAAATTGGAGAAATCCTCTTGAATTGCATTTCAGGGAGAGGAGAGAACTTGAAATGGCAGTGCTCTGAGGATGTCCACGTGGGTGGGCAAGCATATGTTGCTGCTAAGCAGAGGAAGTGGTATACCGCGATTTCTTCGTAAGTGCAAGGTCTTTATAAACTCATCATCATGGGGGCTGTTTTAAATAGAAAGAAAATGACACACAGTCCCCAACCAGGCTTCTTAACTGTTTGGGGAGGGTTGCCACTTTCCCAAAACATTAGGTTACTGTGGGGGCGTTTTCCAAAATTGTCAACAATTCCATTTTTAAACTTGGTTCTTCCTCTCAACATGAGACAGAAGCAATACGCCGTGAACTATGTTTGTTCTAGTAGATGTAACTAATTTTTACTATGCTGAATCCTACCTGACAGTGGAAGACGTATTCTGGTGTGGTTTTCTTAAACTTCATGTTCCAAACCAAAGCCACTCCATCTGGTTCATGAGGAGCATCTTCATTGTTGTTGTAGGAAGCAACCATCAGCTCGGGGTACTAAACGGAAGAGATCACAAGGGGGATGATGCCAGGATGACAATACAAGGGAACCTTTCTTATTCCTACATGCACATGCTATCTTACATACTCTTAAATGGGCTTTCTTTTTAAGTTGTGGTGTAATGAAAACCAATTTACTGCCTCAACCTACTGTAATCTGGCTTCTGTCTCCAATATTCCATGTGTTTTCCACAATCACCAATAACTACCAAACTGCAAATATTGTGCGACCTCTGTCTTATACAATACTTTGGGGTTACTCTTCCCTTTTCCTATATCAGCTTCCATTACATCCCCCTCTCCTGATTTTCTTCCCTGACTAATCTTTTTAGTCCCTAATGAGTTATCCCTCAATAACCTGCCTCTTAAGTTCTAGTCTTCCACAGGGTTCTGTTCTCAGCACCCCCCCCCCCATTTATTTGCCTCTCCACACATTCTTCCTGTGCGATCTCACCTATTCTAATAGTTTTAATAAGCATTACTGAGCTGCTAGTTTTCAAATCTGTATCTCTGGGCTTGATTTCTCTCTGAGCTGTAGACCCTTATATCTGCTGTCTACTGATGATTTTCTAGGGCTGTCCATAGACACATCAGATGCAATGCATAGAAAAACGAGCACATTGCCTTCCACACAACACTTACTGCTCTTCCAATGTTCCCCATGTCAATGCCTTGCATTAACACTCACCTTGCTGCCCAGGCTAGATGCTCCATATTCATTTTTATTGCCCTTTTACTCCTCCATGCTGTATTTCACTACTTCCTAAGTATCATTCAAATGCATTATGTTTTCTTTCTATTCATCAGGACAGAGCCTCTTAAACTTTTTTTTTTTTTTTTGTCTAGACGACTGCAACAACTTCCTAAATCGTTTCTTGCTTCCAGGCTTACCAGGCTCTACCCCAGCCTCATTCGCTCTCCAGCCTTTGTCAGGATGGTTTTACAAAATATACAACTGGCTAACTTACATCCCTGCTTAAGAGACTTCAATGGCTCCTCTTTACTTTCAGGGCAAAATCCAGGTCATACAAGATCCTTCATGATGTGTTGTTTTCTACCTCCCCTGCTTAATCGCTTACAACCCTCCCTGCCTTTTCACCCTATAAGCCAGCCTCCCTGGGTTAGTTGTGAGGTTCTCACCTATAGGTCTGAAACTCTCATCAGGATGCCTCCCTTATGTTGATACCATGATACTATCCTTTAAGCCTCAAGGAAGGCCTCATGTCCTCCAGGCAACACTAACCATCCCCCTCCTTGCCTCCAATCAGCTCCATTAGTATTAGATGTTCTCCCCCCACTTCCATTAAAGCACTTATCAAATTGTCCTAAGTGTTTCCCCCCCTGCTCATGTCTCTCACTAGACTGTAAGCTCTTTGTGTATGGGAACTGTTTTTGTTTTACCTCTGAATCCAGAGTCTAGTCAGTCCTAGTACCCGGAATCTTGAGCCAAAATCTGTTGAATTAGTGAGACTCCTTTTTATTTCAAAGACTCTGTGCTCAGTGGAAAGGCCTTATATTTAATCCTTTGTTGTCAAACAATGTTAGGACAAGAAACCAGTAAAATAACAAGGAGGACACTACAGTGATACTAGGTGTTAGAAATACTCACTCTACGTGAAGTCTGTCCTGAGCGTTATCAAATAAACTGATGCTGAATCTCGGGGGAGCTACATATGAGTTAGAACGCATTTCGTGGAAATGCCATTCCTGCCTGGGAATCCCACAGACAGCTTCATTAACAAAAGCATTGGGATCACAGCAGACCATGTCACTCTTGTCTCATAGATACTATCATTTTTTCATTCCTTTTCATTAAGCTGTGTACATATTTACCAGAAATTTGGTCTTATAAACTTGAATCAACATTTTTCCCTACCATGAATAATCAAAAGTAATTCTATGTGGCTTTATTCATTCTTTCAGCTCCCTCAAATTAAGAAAGCTGCAAAGAGAGCTTGCTAGTTGGTGCAGAGGGAGTATAAGCACATAAGGATACACATGTATGTGGCCACCAGGGGAAGTAATCATTCTTTATTAGAAAATGCTCCTCAGCAGATGAATCAAAGGCCTATTAAGGAAGGCCTTTGATTCAAAGCCTATTCAAAGAAACTAACATCCAGATAAACACAGAAGTCTCCAGACTGCCCATCTGAAGTTTAACTATGTCACATGTGAAAAGGCAACTCTATAAACATCGACACGGCAACCACCGAGGCCAATGAGCGGCCAGATGTGCTGGGATAATATCCCACAGCTTCACATCTGGGTCTCATCGCTGGCACCCACTTTCAGCTTTTCTTTTTCTATTTAAAAATACTTTAAATTGTTTGACTTTAAAACTCTTTCAGAAAACAGGGACAGTTTTAGTAAAATACCAGTGAAATGTCTTTGGCACAATTTCTATAACTGGGATCTTAAAACATAAAGATACTCATTTAAATCCTGTCTCATGAAAGTTTTTATGATGTCAAAGTATTTTTTAGGATGTCTTTTCTCATTGTTTTAACATAGCTGGTAACATTTTCTTATTCTATACTAGAAAGAAAGTCTCTGAACAATTATTTAATCTTAAATATTGCTTAAAATTATGATTTAAGGAGAATATTAATAGTTGTGAAATTTATGATCATTTGCTTACTCCTGGGGCTGGTTTAGCCAATATTTAATATCGGGCGATTCTACCTGGAAATGACCAGATCTGCTCTCAAGCTTGGTTTTGGTGTTGTAGAAAAATATAGCATAACATTTATTGGAGAGGAAGGGGTAGGAACCAACTTGAGTCCGCTATGTCCAGGCACAAGCTGGGTGATATGTTAGCTCATTTGGGCCTCCCAATCCTCTAAAGTGGGCATTGATTTTCCTATTTCTATCAGTGAAGAAGCCAAGGGTCCTGGTTAAGTGACCTGTTCAAGGCTACATTGCTAATAAGTGAGGAACTGAAAACTCTGTTGCAAGTCTGTTTGGCTTCAAAGGCCACGTCCTTTCCTGTCCACTGCAGCACGTGCCCATTATGGATTTGGAAAGCACCATGCCAGGGAAATGTGCAATAAGAATGTCAATAATAATATGCTTTGTCTATTGGAACTCACTGTTAAGTAGAGGGAGGTAACCACAGTAAAATTTACTAAGATACAAACATAAAAGCAGAACATGATGGGAAGCAGATGTGGCTCAAGGGGTTGGGCTCCTGTTTACCATATGGGAAGCCCCAGGTTCATTTCCCGGAGCCTCCTGGTGAAGGCAAGCCAGCCCGTGCGGCACGGTGAGCTGATGCCCCATGAGCTGGAGCAGCAAGATGATGCAACAAAAGGGGAGACAAGCAGACACAGAAAAAAACATAGCAAATGGACACAGCAAGCAGAAGCAGCAAGGGGGGATAAATAAATAAATAAATAAAAATAAATCTAAAAAAAAAAAGAGAGAAGCAGAACATGATATGTACTAAGACGGAGGTATAAGCAAAGTTCCATAGCAGCACACGGAGGAGAAAATGATCACTTTAGCTGGTGTGGGTACAGCAGGGAGAAAATTGGAAGGGTGTTTTGCGAAGAAATGAGACTTGAGTAGGCCTTGCCAAATGGGTAGATTTTTAGGAGAGAACAGAGTATGGACAAGGGTACAGAGATGGGTGCAGGGTATTCCTTTTGAGTATCTGCCTGGCTCACAGAGATTCTCCATCTGTGAAGACTGCCCCTTACACGGGTGTCCAGCTTCCTGGGGATAACGGAGTAACTGCAGGGTGGACACTTGACCAAACCTGGACCAAATGTTCTCCAGCCTGGCTATTACAAATTTTTAAATGAAACACAGAACCTGTGGGCTGGCAAATGTGTCAGATTAGTGGCAGCCTCCTTTCGATGAGATCCCTCAAGCTGCCCAGATTTCCACTCCTCCTGCGTCTCCATTGTTCATCTTTTTCTTGGATTTCCTAAGTATCCCAGTGGCTCTCCAACAAACTCTCCTTTTTTGCTAGCGAAAGATAAAGATTTCTTAACAGTGTGGGGAAGAATATGTTCTGGAGACCTCGGGTTGCCAAATTTGGCTGGAAGGCAGGTTATGTGAAAAGGTTTAAAAGAAGAAAGGGCTGGAAACATCTCGGGACATTGTCACAGAAGTCAATGAGTTCATGCTAATGACTTCAGACTTTATTCTGGGGACAGTAGAGGCACACTCTACACCTACCACCACTACTGCTGCTACTACTCTTACTACTGTGCAGCACTTACTGAGTACTCTTTCTGTGCCACTTTTTATTTTTATCCACTCATTTATTACAGTAGGCATGTAAACTACATATTATTATCATCATCATTTATGGATGAGGAAACTTAAGCCACGAGAAGAGGGGCAGCTTACCCAAGGTCACAGAGAGTGGATAAACACTTTACAAAGATTAATCTGGTAAAAGTACTGAAAATGACTCGACAGTGGGGAAACTGGATACGCATTACAAATCCATGGGCAATGCGGCCCATCACTTGCAGAGGCGAGGCAAGGACCAGCCCCACTGTGAAGCCACTGATGCTGGCTGGCCCTTCCGCCTCCTCAGAGAGCTTTGTCAGCCGATCTCGGAACACAGTGAAACTTGTCTCTAAGAATGTGCCAGAGAAGGCCACTGTGTAATTTCCAGACTCAGAACAAGTGAACAAGCCGAGCTAAATGTTTCCTCAGGCTCAGATCTGATTTCTGTGCATACATCCGAGCGTGCTCACAGACCACCCACACACTGGAGGGAAGTGGCTGGGCCAACCCTGCTTCTTTTAGTCTCTGCACAATTACGCACTACATGCTTTGCTGTTTGGACGTAAGAAGGGATTCAAGAGCAGAGAGTGCTCATCTACTAGGTGGCTGATGACAGTCCAGTTGTGTGGCATTACACTCATCTTCAGTTCTCTTGTTCCCCAGCAGAATTATAGGGGGCTCTTCATATCTGCTGAACAGTTCTGCTGAGAACTCCTTCTTCTCCTCTCCATTTATCTAAATCTCACTCTTTGGAGAAACCCTTTCTGCTCAGCAACAGATTCCAACCTCCAATGAGCCCTGAGAGCACCTGCTGTCTGTGCCATATCATTAGCACTTACAAGCTCTCTGGGGTTCATTCATAAGCCCTTTGTGGAAGGCAGTGGTTAAGAGCCCATGCCTTGGAGTACTAGAAGACATGAGTTCGAATCTCTGCTCTGCCATATCCTAGTTGAGTGCCCTTTAGAGAGTTACTTAGCTTCTCTGAGTCTCAATTTTTCAACTACAAAATGGAAATAATAGTGGCTGCCTCCTCTGATTGTTATGAGGGTGAAATGAGATAATGCCTTAGAGCATTTGGAATAGCACTTAGCACATAAGAAAGGCAAATTAAAAGCTAGGTATGGTTAGTATTCCCCATAAAAGCCTAGGCTATAAGAAAGCAGAAACTGTGCCACACATAAGTGTCCTGGACAAATCATATATTAGATTGACTTAAATGTAACCAGCAACTTCCAGTGCAACTCTTACCAGTTTAAACTAGAGTCCCCTTCTCACAAGAAAGGGACCATTCTTCTGAGCTCAGGGATAATAGGTACCAGCTTCAGAGGAAGCAAAGTTGAAGGAAAGGAGAGGTCTTCCTCTCACCAATTCCATGGGAAACATTCCTAAAGAAGATCACTGCAGTGTCACATGCCAAATACCCCATTCAGGGGCTCCTCAAACAAGACTCCCCCCAGCTCAGGTGAGTCAGGTCCCTTCTTCAGTGACTCTATGGGTCAAGAGTATCCTCATCTCCCATGCCATGGAAGTTCTTCACCAGGCCTTCCATGCCCCCCCTCACTACCTCTCTTCATGCCTCTCCCCATTGTTTCACTGGGTTCCATATAGGAAGTCAGCCTAGGCAAACACACACACACACACACACACCACTGCTCCCTCTGAGCCAATAACATCCCCGCTTCCCTCATTGCTGTTATGCCATTGTCATTGCAGGAGGGAACACAGCACGGGAAGTAAGAACGTGGGCTCGAGGGTCAGCCAACCTTGGTTCATATTCTGGCTACACCACAAGCAGGTTACGTGTCTTTGTGTACAACCCTTCAGGACTCGGCATGGCACCAGCTAAACTGCCCACTGGCTGAGCTGGCCATTCAGAAAATTGGCTTTTGGTAAATACACCTGCATTTACTCTGAATGCCAGGCGGAAGAGTTGAAACTTTTTTCCTATAGGTGATGGTGGGTTTTATTACAGGGAATGATATGATCAGATTTGCACTTTAGAAAGATTTGGGTAGCTGTCCAGAGGAAAATCTGTAGATGGATGAGCATGGAGGTAGAAAAACCAGTTAGAAGGTTAAAATATTACCGGTGCAAGATGATGAAGTCTTAAATTAAGATAGTATGAGAGGGAATGGAGAGGAAGGGATTTGAGAAATACGTGAGTGCAGAAATGGAGAGTTTTGGTGACAGGGTTTAGGCGATAAGGGAGAGGTTGGTAACGTTGATTATGAGAGTTCTGCTTGAGACTTGGGTGTACTGTGGTACTTTTCACACAGTGAGAATAGAGTAGGTTGAAAAGGATTTGGGGTATGTGGAAATAATGTGTTAGCTTTTGACATAATTTGTTTGAAACTGGGACACCTGAGTGGGTCTCGTCTGGTGTGTAAAGCGGAATTCAGGAGGGAGCCCTGAATCTGACCCCCACACCGAAGCCTGGGGGAGATATAAGCAGATTCCATACAGTGGTTGGACCCCTCTCCAGGGAGAGGATGTCAGAAGAGCAGAACAGAGGCTGAGGTTGTGGCCACGCGAACCTGCACAACAAGCGTGGACGAGGACGAAGAACTGCGGAAGCCAGGGAGGAAGCAGGAGAACCAGAAGAGAGTGCGACTGTGCAACACTGTGGAAGGAGGTTCTTTCTAAAAGTGGGGTGACGTCAACTAAGTGGAATGACACAGGAGCTCAAAGCAGACGAAGGCTTAAAAACATCCAATGGACTGGGCAAGTGGGGTATCATGGGTGACCTGACTGGCAGCAGGGTCTGGCTCCCTATCTGGTACCTAGCATATAGTAGACAGAAAGAGGAGTAAGTGAGTAGAATATTTAAACTGAAACTCCACTAAAATGAGAAAGAAAACAAGCAGGCATAGAGAGGAAAACTGTAGGTCAGTGAACTTATCCAGAGTGATGGAGAAAAGCTCTCTTCTTTTTCACACTGATGTCATAAAACTAGATGGCCAGTTTGTCCCATCCCAACAATACTTCTTACCTGGAGAGACCAGTCCATACAAGTGACCACTCGATGCTTGGACCAATGCTCATCATAGAACTGTCGATTGAAAGAAAGGTTGGCTCCAGCTTGCACATCCCTAGGAAGGTTGAAACACCAAAGAGAAAGATGATGCTTCAGAATGGGGCTTTATTATTATGCTGCTCATATTTAAACAGTAAAATGGCAAAAGAATGGTACACAATATTCCTAGAGGCAGAAATATCAATTCAGACAGCAAACTCTGATCATAAATAAATGAACTAAACATGATCCCCTTTCTAGCTTATGAAAAGCTCTCTCTAACCTGGTCCAGAAAAAAGTTTTCATGTGTTGTTCCAAGCCTGGTAAGAACATGCCAGATTTCCATCTTGAGCAGTGCTTCCCATTCTCTACTTCCTAATAAGCTCTAGCCTGAAGTAGGAGCACAGCACACCTGGGGATTCCTTGATATCCCCACCACCTCATTTGGCCTTAGGTCAGAGATAGGCACATTTCTATTTACCTGATTGACTCTAGTGGTTGCTTCCTTGCTCAAAAGCAAGTGAGGATTTCTGCAATGAGACAGGTAGAGCAGGGAGCAGGGAGTGTACCAAACTCATCCCAGATATTTACCATTACTGCCATAGACCAAAACAGCATCTGGGTCTAGGAGGATTACACTTTGCCAAGTGTTGCTTGACTGACATTCAACTGGCCATAACATTACCTTCTGAGAACTCCACACTGGTCCTGCAGTTGCTCCCCAAGACTGAGTGTTTTAAAATGAAGGCTGCTTGCTTGGTGCCAGCAGCTATTGGATCTGCATAAAGAGCTGTTTAAATTGCTTGGGCTTCGGTTTGGGCATTCCTCTATGCTCACATTCTTCTGTTCATTTGCTTCATTCCTCACCTTCTTGAATTGCACCCTGCATCACTTATCTTTTACAGCTCTCCTTCACACTCGGTGATCTCGCTTCAGACTATTTTCTTAGGCCCTAATCAGCTAACCCATTCTGATGCCTTTCTCCCCCGCTCCCCGCTCCCCTCGCTAATCCTTCCTCAGCTCCACCATCGCAAACTCAAGCAAGAGGAATATGTATGCAAGTCCCGCCAGGAACCCAGGATAACACCTGGCCAGGCATGCAGAGGGAAAAAGGACCCAGAAAATCAACTGAGCTATAGAGTAATAGGTCTTTTTAAAAAGAAAAAAAATTGTACATTCAAAATGTTGTTGTCTCTTCAAAGTAGTCTAGAGATGTCAATTGTCAAGAACATTTTCAGAACTTTCTTCTGAAATTGTTTTCAGAGCCTCTGTTGCATTCTTCTGTGCATCCTCAATGATGATAACTTTGTTGTTTGAGAATATATTTGAATTTTAGAAATAGCAAATAGTTCTGATGTAAAAGGCAAGTGATCTCACCTTTGCCTATTATCTTGGGCAATAGAATTCTGTGGCTTAAAAGCAGCTTTATTTATTTCTTATAAGGCTCATAAAAGGGCTCTTATTATCGCCATGAAAATAGTAGACAGTCAAAGCCTTTTCCAATATAAGTGTTACATTCAAAGAGAAATTCATTTGGGGTCATTTGCTTTTATTTATTTGTTTTTAAAAATATCTATAAATACTTCTTTGTACACGTTTTCTAAGTGGTATATACACATAACCTTACAGCCACAAAAAAGAGGAAAGACTTTCCAGTCTCTGTCTCTGACTCCAACATCAAATAAGGTCTCCTGTATCTCATGTTTGTTTTCTTCAGCTTCCTGTTTGCTTAGGCATCAAGAATAGATCTACTAGATATAATACAAATCTTTTGCTGCTTATAATTTTTTTTTACCCAGAGGGACAATGTACATGACTCTGCCAAGGAGGAAAGTATAGAGAGGTCTTTATCACTTGGACTGTTCCCCAGAGATCAAGTTCAAAAGAGTTTCACAGAAGCACATGATAATTACAGGGAAACACTTAGCCAGACATTATAACCAAAGCTCTTAGTCAAAGCTGTTCAGCAAGATCAATCCTGGAATTTCATCGTCCTCTGATTTGTTAGATTTGGAATTTGCCCAGTCAACCCATAAGTGAATTTAGAATCAAAACATACTTTTCAGACTATTTTTTGAAAAGTGCATACAAGAAACTAACCCATCTTTTTCCTCTAGTTCTCGACCGCTGTAGTCAAAAAAGATGTCTGAGTCTTCTGCCAGGGCTCGTTCAATTACCCGAATCGTCCGATCAAAAAAGATGAGGAATTCCTCTGAATGGAGGATCTGCTGTTTTTCTTCCTCTGTCAGCTCCCTTGGAGGAGCTTGTAGTGTAACAGAGATCATTGGGAAAGAAAAAGTGACAATTACTTTTTAACAGAAATCTAACGCTTGAGAAACACTGTTTACCAATGGAGTAGTAAGACACAGCAAAATAACAAAGTGTTAAGAGTTAGTATCATTCCAAATGATTCTCAAATCCACACTACAGACTTTTGCTATCTTCACTACCACTTTTACAGAAAAGATTTCATACCTGTCCTAATTACTATTTTGAAGAGTTGAAATAAACTAAGATTACAAATGAAAATAGTCTGGTGTGTTCAAATTTCAGCCATCTATTATGAAAGTTAAAAGCTCAAACGGTTCCTAATAGAGATATCCATAAAAGGATTTATTTTAGATACTACTTTAAAACTCTGCACAATTAAGGACTATCTCTAAGGGGAACAAGACAGTGCCTTTCCTCTTTCCACTGGGCAAATTCATCCTTTTAGCTGGTTTGTAAGTAAGCATGACTGATTGTTACATAGGTTCCACTCAAAAGCTAAAACATGTCCTTCCAAACCCGTTTTTATCTAACGAATCACATGGGAAAAACATGTTTCTAGAAAACATCTCCCAATTATTTTTATGCCTTAATTTTCTAGCATTATTAATCTTATTGAACCAACTTTGAAGATACAAAATATGATAGATATTAAATAACCAGCAGTATGTCGTAACATCTGAAAGTTAGCTTTCAGTGTCATGGTTAGGTTACATAAACCGTTCCTTCACTAGTAGGTTTTTCATGAACTGTAGAGAGGGGATTAGGAACTCCCCCAGACTGAGATTGCCTCAAGGGCAGAAACTGTCACCTGAACCTTTGTGGTTCATCAGAAGCCCCAGTTCAATTCAACCCCTTGCAGAAAGGCTTTCAGTAAACATTTGATTGGCTATTCTTTCCACAGAAACAGAAGCTCTTATGAAGTTTAACCTACAAGATTGCAGGACACTCCTATCACGGGTGCTAGAATCGCCCTGACGCTTCTGCAACCATCGACATAACCAGGAGCCATTTCTACCTGGCCACATGGTCAGAGGACTCTTTCAGGTACAATCACCTGCAGCATAATATTTTATGGAAGCACTTTTTAATTAGAATGGTATCTCAACCACTGTCCAGTGAAATCTGAACTGTCAAGAAGCCATTCTGCAGAGCCTTGGCAGTGGATCTTAAACTTTTGATGCCCATAACATTCTCTCCTTCCTGCCTCCCCCTCCCTCCCCAGACCATGAAGCTCCAGGTCTGGATTGGAGTCAAGAATCTGTATTAGTATAAGAAATTAGACTGATTCTGATGTAGTTGGTTCACATCTTGAGAAATGCTCTGCAGGGCTCATGTTAGAACATGGTCCATCCACGATTGAAGAGGACTGTCTCAAAAATAGTCTGCCTTCATTGTTTCCAGCAACCCTAGATATATAAGAATATTTTTTTTGTTGCTTATATCTCCAGGGCCTTAAATATGCAAATGTGTGTTGGGTTTTTCTAAAAGCCTCAACTTCGGCTGAGCAGTGTGGCCCAGAAATGTTGAAGTGGGTGGTGTGTTGACTCAGACTTTGGCTAGGCACCTGGGAGGCCATAAATAACATAACAAGGAGAATTCCACAAAACTGACTTGGAATCAAATGTTTACCAAGCCATTTGCTAGTTTTGATTCTTTAATCAATTAATTGAGGCTCTCTGTGAGCAGCAGTTTCATCTGTAAAATGGGGATAATGATACCTAAGCTTTAAGTCTGGTTTAAGGGTTAAAGATAAATACACTGGACAAATAGTTAAATACTCAATAATTAGTTAACTAAAACTCCCATAAATGAAGCATTTGAACTATGCCACCTACTGTACATTCAAGAGAAGAGTGGAATTATTAAGCACTCTAGCCAAAAGAAAATTAAAGAACTACAATATGCTAGGTCAATTGTGTTTTGGTTAGTACTGTTACATAAATAAATAATCAAATTTATTTGTTGGCCAGTAGGCCAACAAGAATGTCTTATTTTAAAAGACTTACTCTGTCTTGGTCACTGTTAATGGATGACTTGTGACACATTTAAAATTAAGCAGGGAAGTAGGAACTTTCCCTCTTGATTCCTTTTTAAAAATAATATAAAAAAACTTTATATTTTCTGTTTATCCTTTGAGCCACTTCTATTTCACCTGTATCTTTCTTTGCAGGTCCATTACCTTGAATAAAAACTAGCATCTGTGTAATTTTCTGTAACTTTTTTCTTCCTTGTAGCTTATTGTCACTTTGATCTCAGCTTTCAAGACACATGACTTCTCTAAGAGAAACATAAATGGCTGATCAAAGTGTATTTGCAGAGGCCAAGTTCAGGTAGGTGAAGCAGTCGCCTCTCCAGATATTATGTTTGACAATGCAATATTTGGCTTGAAATTAAATTGCTACTGAAGCAAAACAAAGGATATATTTAATATTGAGCTTTGATGTCTAACAGGGATCAAATAACACGATTTGTTAGCACAAAATAATAAGATGCATGTGCAGATGACTATATATATTTTTAAAGTTATAAACAATATTCAACTTAGGAGTTAAATAGGGTAATAATTTTATTCCTAGTAATTTTTGATTAAATAAATTCTTCCACATTTAAAAATGTTTAAATTAACAAGTATTGTTAACAATATATGGAAAACAAAATGGAATATCCAGGAACCGTAACCAAAATGCTGTTTTCAGAGATAAAAGATCTCCAGGCATCACATTTCATAAAATAAAATTAGTAGTTTAATGAAATCCACAAGGTCCAAAATACAAACAAAAAAAACTAGAATCAGAATTGTATTTGTCCAGGATAGACCATAAATTCTCCCTGAAATATCTGTCTGCAGCTTTTCCCTGTCTCTGGAACTCATGAATTATTTTGAACAAGTTCGTTGCATAAAAATGTAGCTATTTATTTAATAGAAAAATGCTCACCAGAGCATAAGGCAGGCATTAATTCCATTTTTTTTATTAGTTAAACATAAAATGCATTTATAGCATTTTTGTGTGTTTTTGCAACACAAAACATGGAGTATTTCTCCCAAGAGCTAACAGCTAACAATACTTTCTGTATTTAACGTGAGCTTTTTTAAAAAGTAAAGATTCTTTATTAAAAGTTGAACACAGAGATATGTCTTACTTATAATCCAAATGATAGGACAATTTCCAAATGTGTCAAAATTTACCTGAATAGTTATATTTAGCTTGAATAATAAGAATGAGAAAAATGTGCTAGATTCAGAAAATTTAGAATTTAGAAAGCTACCTAATTCTATGAATTTGTGGCCTGCAAAATAAAAATCTAATTTAAATTTTATTTTAGGGTCTACTTTTTATTATAGAAATGTTCATTTTTTTGGAATGACATATAAAAATACTTTTATATTCTTTCAAATTTACTTTTTACTACATCCTGTACCTTTTGGGTTCTAGGGTTGTTGGGGGAATTTTTTTCCACTATAAAATATACAATTTACAAAGATTTTCACAACTTATATTATTTTAATATCTTATGTTTTTGTTAAAAGTTATTTTAAAAAATATCCACTTCAAAAATATCTTACCTTGTTTAAATAATGTAGCTTTAAATGTCAATATAAAAATTTATATTTAAAGTATTTTTGAAGAGTACATCTAAAAGATACAAATATAAATAAATAAAACCCACATAGCCGGGAAAAATATAAATAAATAAATGCACATACCCAGACTAAGTAGGGACAGTGGCTTTTATGAGAAATTTATGGTGAAATCAGTTCTTAAGCAGGAACAAGAAAACCAAACCAAACTAACGAAGAAGGATATCCTTCTCTGAACTTAATGTGAGGTTTATGAGTTAATTTGTATTTACAAGAGTTAAATTTCCGATTCTGTTCTTCTGAATTCTGAAACTTAAAGATACCAGGACATGGGTCTGTAGAAATGTCCTACATTTTGATTAAAAGCTACAGTGTACCTGTTGCTTTTTCCTACTATGTGTGGAAGAAAGAGTGAAAATGGTAATAAATAAAGCCTATATTTCTTTCATGTTTAATGCATTTTTATGTCTCAGAGGCAAAAACGTCAAAAGCTAGTGAATACTGATATTTCCCGACTCCCCCTTACCACCTTTTTTTTTAAACTCAAAAAAAAAAAAAAAAAAGCCAAACAGATTTCTCAAAAATGTGTTCCCTGGTTTGAAACTGTGTATGTCAAGTTTCAGCCCAGAGCAAATTTTTATGGCTGAGTAATAAATCCCTGAAACACAGGACTCATAATGGAAGTGCTGACACAGCCCTAACTACTAGGCAGCCGTGTGAATGGCGCCACGATTATATCTGCTAGAGATTCTTTAAAAAGTTTGCAAAAATACCGTCTTACTTTTTCAAAAAAATACCAGAGAGGGTTTGATGCCAACATAAACATGCTTTTAACCCATTATGTGCTAATTTGCAGAAAAGCCATTAATGGAGAATAAGGCACACGGTGCAGCAGTATCAGGAAATGTTCTTTCAAACTTCTTTTTGACTTTCAACATGACTTTAATCAATTCCATGAAGCATGAATAGCAGTTAAGACTGGAGGGTGTTTTTGCTCAAAACTTAAGACGAGGGTTGTACTGCTCCACCAGAGAAGATGATTTGGAGATTGGGAGTGGGGGTGGGTATCAGTGCCAAGACACACAAAAAATACCCTGGCTCGTACATCACCCAGTATGTTTTAAGGATGTTTTGTAAAAGGGGAAAAAAAAAGGAGAATTTTCATAGGTCCTGAAGTTTGTTGTTTGTTTGTCCCTTGCTACACTTGTGATAATATCCTATTCACGAGCTTTTTTTTGTTAAAGACATTTTTGGTAGAAGTTGAAATGTGAGTTCTCTTCTATCAAATCCTTTAGAATCTTTCAGAAAAAGTAACCCCTGTCCCTTGGCTGCTGTCACTGTTAAAGACACTGGATCTCTTCCTTGACCTCAGTCATAATCCAGAACTTAACAGCAACGCATGAGAACAGGCACAGGGACAAAAATAGGACCTTTAAAGATAGTTCTCCAGAGAGTTTAAAGGACATCTCTTGCATAGCCTCCAATATTTTCACAATTTCTTATTGGAGGTCATCTCCAATAGGTATTTGGGCTGCACTCATTTTCTCATGAGACCACAAAGGGTTCAAGTGAGTACATGTGATAAACATGTACCCATTCCTACAAAAATACTCCGTGCTCACTCTGTGCCGTAGCCACAGCCATCTTTAAAAGTTAAAAGTCAAGTGAGCTTCTAATTGGAGTTATATTCATCCATATTTGGGATACTTAGTAGGAAATACAGAAGTACCTTTTAAATTTACACTTCTGAGGTGCTACTCTCCATTTGTCAACAAGAATGATAATTTCAATATTCTGTTCATCTGTCTCAATGGACTAAGAACCTCTAAGTGATACAAAACCAGATCTTTAAGAAAGCATCACCTGTAGTATCTCTTATTTTTCTTTTTTGTTTTCTTTCCTTAGAGAACAACTTTTCTCTCTCCCTCCCTTCCTCCCTGCTTCCTTCCTTCCTTCCTTTACTTCCCTTCCTTCCTTTTTTATTTGAAACCTAAAGCTATCACAGGATGGTGACATTGTTGTTAAATGTACAGGCTTTAGATTCAAATACAAATCTTGGCTCACATACTTGTAAATTATCTATCTTTATATAAGGTTTTTAAGCTCTCTTTCTATTTCCCTGTCTATAAAATGGGTATTATAATAATATTATCTGCTTCAAAAGATTATGTGAGGAGCAGAAAATATATGCAGAATGCTTAGGAAGGAGCTGAGTACATAGTAAGCACTTAACAAATGTTAGTAATTATCACCACTCAAACATGTAGGAAGTTGCTTCTCCTTATACAAGCAGGGTTATGGAAGAAAAATCTCAACAGTACAATTAATAGTTAAGATGACTTAATGTTTCTATGTAGGTAATATGAAAAAACTCCAGAATTTATTGACAAAATATAACTTCTCCTTTCTCCAATGTGTTATCATTGGGAATATATGGGGTGATCTAGATGACATGACAACTAATAACAAGTACCTTATTTATCACTATTCAGTAATAATTTTATTGGAATTGTGACTGGATTGTTTGCAGTTTCTTTGCTTCTATTAGTCAAGAGATAAATGACTCCAAATCAGAGGTTATTGTTTGTATCACTAAGTATAATTGAATTGAATAATCATAGAAAACCTTCCATACAGTGAGGCTAAATTTAATTTTTACTTACCCATATAGTCCCTTACGTTGGTAAAAGTACACAACAATAAAATTATCACTCAACTTAGTGCCCACACCATACCTTCCTTCACCTCCTGTTTTTTGTCTTGATTTTCCAGTTCTGAATCATTGCCGACTTTAGGTTCTACCATTTCCTCATCTTCCTCGTCCTCTAAAAAAAGAAAGAGAAAATGCAATATTTTCTTTCCTGCTAATCAAGTCTTCAGTTGATGGTGGGAGGTAGGGGCAAAGGGTAAAGTTCCCATCATTTAGGGCAACTTTTAAGTAAATCAGTCCACAACGAATGCCTGAGATATATGTTCATGAATATATGAATAAATTATCTCTGAAGGGGCCTCTTTGAAAGTCCCCCCAAGCTGCTGAGAAAACCACTGCAGAGTCAGCACCTGCTACCTCCATCTCTAGGCCCCCACCACATGTGATGTCTTGGGATTATGTCCCTGACCTCAGCATCTTCTTTGGAGATGGCCCAGGAACAGCTCTTAAAATGTTTCCACCTGGAGCACATTCTCCACAGGGGACACCTGTTATACAGACGACTCATTTCCAATTTAATTCTCACCAAATTAATTTGGTTTTGACCTCCAGGAAAGGGTTAAATGCAAGTGTGACCCTAGGTCAAATGCCATTGGCAAGTAAAGAACCAAAAGTCAACGCCACTGGCCTGAGAGAAAGAAACCGACCCCAAATGGCATTTACACGTTCAGAGAAGTTCATGCATTAATGTGAATTTAATGAGCACCAACAAATGGACCCAGCTGGCTACCACTGCCAGATGTTATAGTGCCCTTCCTGCCCTATGCAAATGTGTGATCATTCTTCCTCTTCTCTCAATCTGCCTTTCTCAGAGACCCCTTTCATCATAGAGCACTTGAAATCATCAGTCACAATGTAGAAGATGTAGGACAGAATCAAGGTGTCTCAAGAGAATCAAACTTAGAGAAAATGATATATAAAATTAAAACTTGCTTTTAGAATTTTGTATTAAAATATCTTCCTCTTATAGTCACTCTAGGCTATTGATTTCATTGGTTCAAGTGGAGTTTAAAAGAAATGACTTCACTTTTTTTCATCTCATACATTCTTTATTCAGGAAATATTTACAAATCTCTTATAAAACCTCAGGATATAGGGAGAGACCCATTCCCTTCACAATAATTCATGAGAATTGTATCAATTTAAAATTTCAATATCAACCATGTAGGGAACACATATAAATGCATATTTAAATGCTCAAATAAAGTTTTCACTATATTAAGCAAGTGATTTGTCAAAAACTATGGATGTGTGAAGTATAGCACTGCAATTTAAATATTAAACATTTTTAAATGTGAAGTTTCCCTGAAACACAGTACTCTGTGTAAATGTGTGTAGATTGTGGAACTAATTTCATCTCTTTATAACCATGCTTATATACATGCCAGAAAGAATGCAAACACTTTCAAGGAGAATTGCCATGTATTACTGACCCATACATACAAGATCACATTTATCAGATAAAAGAGTTGTACTTAAAATGTTGAAGTGAAGATTTACCCATATTTCCAGACAAATAAAACTTTAAAATGTTAAGCAATAAATAAAACATCTAAGACCTTATCTATATGTAAAGTAATCATTGTTACCTACTCACAACAAACCTGCTTGGAAAGTCTTGAACAAAATACACATCTTGACATGATATATCTTCCTGATCAAAGACTCTAACACAAAGCCAGGAGGCATTAGCTGGAGGGATATTTTTTTTTTCTTTTGGTGAGCCCTGGATGGAGAGGCACTTTTCAAAAAGCCACTAATCTGTTGGAAAGTGGTTCTATTTCTGAACCTTCTAGAGACGTTTCTTTAAATTTAATGGATTCAGTGGCCATGCCCTGACACCTACCAAATGCAAGGCAAAAACAACACATTTGAAGGTGATAAAGCCAGTAAAGTACAGTCTCTTCAACTTACAATCTAGTAGAAGGGATACAGGAAGTAAACCATAATAATGCCTAAGACGGTGACGAGTGCTTCACTTGTCTAGTCTAATTTCTTTCTTTTTTTTTTTTATTAATATTTAATTTATTTTTTTATATATCTATATACATTTTTAGGATACATTGATTACATAAATGTTACACAAAGATTCCAGGAGTACCCATATTCCACCCCCCCACTCCTCCCACAACCCCCCACATGCACACCCCTTAGTGTGGTATAACGCCTCTGATAGATACACACATTTTGGGGCTTTGCCATCAGACATAGATCACAGTTCAGGCCATAGAGAACCCTCTCTTCCTTACAGTTCCTGAATGATACATGATCATACAAACTGGCCTACATCCTCCATTGCAGCATCAGTAGTCTAATTTATTTCTGAGCATCTAGAACTATTAACCCTGTTTTACAGATAAGGAGACAAGGTAACTTCCCTCAAAGTAACGTCCGAGTCTGTCTGGTTCTGCCTGTTTTCAGGTCTGTGATCCTTAGCCACCATGCATATTGCCTCCCTAACCACAGTATGACAAGAAATAGAAACACTGTGGAGAAAAGCCTAAAGCCCAAAGAGTTTCAATGCTCAGTGGCAGTATAAGGAGGGGCTTCGTGGTGGTTCTTTGAGGTAGAATTGCATGGCCTCAATATGGGTCACCCTTCTACTTGCAGGAGGTAAGCCAGCATAAGGCTCAGTGGGAGGAATTAGGTTTCAACCTTCAGAGCTATACATAAGGAATACCAAGATTAAATATATATATATATATATAT
>PVKH010006982.1:0-20394 GCA_004027955.1 Chaetophractus vellerosus | reverse complement strand
GCTTTCCAAGGGAAAGGACCATACAAAGATTTGAGGCAATATAATTAAGTGGAAATAAGTCTCTGCTCAGAATAAACTCGAGTCCCTTCATTACTGGATTTCACTGTTAAAGCAGAAGAGATTAACTGCATTGATTTAAGAAAGGATGTACAAAAATATAATAAATAAATCGCAATGTAGCTAGAAAACCTCCATTGTGTATCTTTGTCAGAACAGAGGTGCTGGTATATGTCTACAGCTCCATTGCTAGGGGGTTGCTCTCATTGTTGAAGTTGAAGAACACTACTTGAAAAGGTACCCTGTGAGCTTTATTTCCTTTTAAAAATTATGAAAAAATGCTATTTTACTTAAAAATCCATGTTATTGAGAGGTGGATTTCATGTAAAAATAATTTTTTAACAACTATACCTGACTGAAAGAAATGAACTTCCATATGAAGTGGTAATCTTCTAAATTTTAGAGGTATTTGTTAGAAACTTTCCATTTTGAAAGGTATTTTGGGGATCACATACATGTCTAAAATTAATATGTTCTTTGTAAAACACGGTATTTTATTATGTTTATTTAATACTTTCATAGAAAAGCTCGTGTCACTGATAGTGTAGTCTATTAGTTTAAAACAAAGAATAACTGTTCAGATTTTGCATCTGAAATTATGGATATTTCTTTAAGGGAATTTCATTAATTTTAAGTTATTTCCTTTAGATCAGCCCCAATATCACCTGCCCTCCCCCCACCACCACCTACTTACCTACCTACCTAACATCTCAGTAAGGTTTTTAAGCATGGGTGTATGTATGTGTGTGTTTCTGTGTGTGTTTATTGGTTGTTCTAAGTATTTTATATAATGCATTCTATTATATTAACGCTAAATTTTAAAATGCACATTTCTACAGTGAAATGTAAGCTAAATAATAAAGTTGTTGTGTTTATTTATTACATTGACAATGTCATGTTCTTTGTTTTAAAACACCTCAGGATATAAACATTTCTAGTTGTTCATTTTAATAACTTCTCTTTAGTTTTAATTCCATTCCATATGAATTCATCACTCTGTTATACAAGGACCTGACAAGAGAGAGAATATCTGGCTATTGGACAGGAGTCAGTTATGCTTGCCAATAGCTTAAAGCTTTGGCTTCAAATTCACAGTGTCTGTTCACATGTTTGAGCATAACTATCACTTTCATGAAAAGACATTTAAATCACACTTTGCATTTGGTTTTGTATAATAGATTGTAAAATGATTTTTATCAGTTGATGGGTTGGTTTGTGCTGTCTCTTTAGATTTTCTGACACTTTGGGATTTAAAAGATTTAGTTATAAATTCTCTTTGCTCTTATACAAGCAATACTGATTTTATTTTACTCAGTGATATGCACTGAGAATAGAATTGGGGAGGGGGTATTCTTCCTTAAAGATAAGATGCAGAAGCACTGTCTAAACTTCTCTTTCTGAGTGCTGAAAAGAATTTTAAAAGTCTCCTCTTGAGTATAAAAGAACAAATTTCTAAAGAGGCAAAAGAGAGGAATAATAGTGATTCTCAGAGTATCTTAATCCTCAAATGTCCTTTGGGTGCTAAGTCTTGAAATAACACTGATAGGTCAGATACTGATAAGTCAGGTTCTTCCCTCAGAGAGCTTACAGTCAAAAGAACCAAACTGAGTTCACCATATGATAACAGCAGGTGGTAAGGGGTGGATCTAACTGATAGGCAGTAATCTCCATGGAACAGAGGATTTCATGAGTGAAACAGCAAGAATCCCGATAAAATAAGGAAAACACTGGAGTTCACTTAAAAGGGTCATTTCTTTTTTTTTTCCCCTCCCTCCTTTCTATCTTCCCTTCTCTTTCTTGCTTTCTGGCTTCCTTTATTTTCAGTGTAAAGTCCCATAGCATCATTTTTTAAAAGAAAATTATTTTCCAATGAGAAAATTCCTATAAACCATTGGTAATAAATCTTTTTTTTCCTAATTTTAAAAGCCATGCTGCCTGATATGATGTTTTTATACTCATCCACTGACCATCAATCCTCATGGTGTCTTCATATGCTGAAGCCATAGTTCACAGTGAGGGCACTCACAGTTTCAGTACTCTGCATTCCTGTTGTACCCTGCTTGTAACCAGAGTATAGGGTTTGTCTAAATGTGTTTTAATTTTAAAAGGTGGTATTTCTCTTTCCCTGTTAAATATTAGAGCATTTAAAGACCTACTTTACGTATTGTTTTTCTTCTTTATTATTCCACATAGTATCTGGAACTCTGGCATTTGATTATTTTTTCTTCAGTTAATATATGTTGAATGAGGTACAGATTTTACTATCCTTATTGAGCTTTTACAAGGTGCCAGGTACTTATATGACACCATTGCTATGATACCATCCAGAAAGTTAAGGAAGAGAGATCAAGTAAATTATCTAAAATTACCTAATAAATTAATTAGAACAGGTGTAATTTAACAAGTGGCTGGGATTCAGAGCACACATTAGAAAATGACAACAGGTAGTTTCAATGCATAATAAAGGGACTTATTTGAATATAAAAGTGAATCAGAGAACACCAGTACTATCCCAATTGCACAGGAAGTGTATTCTCTAATCTGGACCTTTAATTTGGGGATAAAGCAAGAAGGATAATAGGGCATAATAGTATGGAAAATACATAGAAAGTTTGTATTTTATAGTGTTAGAAACTGTTAAAAGGAAGCTTTTTTCACCATGATGTGGAAAGGGAAATAAAATTTTAACTATTACAGCCTAGAGGATTATGGGATCATACACTCTGTGTGCCCAACACACACAGGTCTTGGTCTGTACTTTATTACCCTCCCTAAGGAGCAGCATTGATGTTTACAGAGTAGCAAAATGCAGGTTTCCATTAAGGTCTGGGAGATAAAAGAAGTATGTCACAGAGGTCCTCACATTGAGACATTTACAAATCCTTGATAGCAGTAAATAACGGTACTAGTAAAATAGCACATGCCTATCTATTAAAATATGCACACTAATTCAAGTTTTAATATGTTGTATAAGCAATTTGGAAGTTTGATTTTTTTGTAAGTGGAAAGAACAGTTAGAATTAAGGATATCTTCTTTCACAGAAAAGTGAATTATTCAAATTTTCTGATTATCTTACCCTGAATATTGGTGACATGTTCAATAGTTGTTAATTCATTCAAAGTTTGTTAATTCAATCACATATGGAGATAACAACTAGACACTCCTTCATATTTGGTTCCCAGTGTTTTATTGGTAAAGAAAGGGTACATCTGATAAGCAACTTAGGTACCAAGGAATCTCAAAATGCCAGTTTTGAAATATGAACTGTGTGAAATAACTTTTCCAATGTAAATTATTTCACAGAGATTAATATTAAGTTTTTAACTAAGATATTTTATTCTACTTATAAAAATAATGAATATACTTTCATATTTTTATATTTTTAAGACACCAATAAAAAAGGAAGACTTCACCTTAAAAATATCAAGTAATTGTTTTATACAATTTGGGGGAAGCAGTTTCTGTACAATGTAGGTGAATAGACTTGAGAGCAGAGCAACAATTAATCTTCCATCATTTCAAAAAAAGTATTCAATCACTTTCCTCTTCTTACATTTCTGAAATGTAAGATTTTACTGAATTTCAATACTTGATTTTCAAATAATTTTTTTGTTCTTTATTATATGATATTTTTTTCCATTCTGGTTAGAATACTAAAATATGTATAAATTATGAATTTGTGGCTATATTTGTTGTTTGTATCTTTGGATGATTCAGTCTTCCATTTAATGGATAGAACACCAAGTCCCTTTCTTGGCACTTAGTGACATTCTACTGCCGATAATGAATTCATATTTGAATAGTAATACTTAATAAAAAAAGTCTTACTATAATGACAGTCATAAAAAGCTGGGATAATTTTTATTATTATTTAGATAATTTAATATTTTAAATTATGTTATTTTGAGACAGTGTGATATGGTGGAAAGACTCACTGGGTTTCAGTTACACCATTTATTATCTGTAAGATTTTGTATCTTCATCTAGAGATCAGGTAGAATTATCTAAGGATTAAATATATGTAAATTACCTAGCACAATGAAAACTATTCCAAAGAATCAAACTTAAAACAAATTTTCATGTTTATAACTACTTAACCGGATGGAAATGTCTTGTATGAGTAACTCATTTTTTGATAGCTTGGAAATGAATATTTTGCACTCTTTTGTGCATCATCTCTATATATGCAAATTATAATTTCTACCATGTTTAAGTTTTAGCTTTGAAAATTTAGAATGAGATTGGATAATTTGGATATTAAGAATATGGTTAGGGGCCGGCTCGATAGCCCAGTGGATAGGGCGCCGGCATACCACATGGGAGGCCCCGGGTTTGGTTCCCAGGGACCTCTCCTAGCGGGCAGACCGCCTTGAGAATGGCAAGCCGCCATGGGCGGGCCAGAGCCGCCGTGGGCAGGGCAAAAAGCTGCCACGGACAGGGCAAAAGCCGCCACGGGCAGGGCAGGTCACCTGCGAATGGAGCGCAGCCAGCCACCCGCGAACTGAAGCAAGATCCGGCCGTGAATAGAAGCAGAAGCCTCCCACAAGCGGGGAAAGCCGTGCCTGCGCAGTGACCAAGTCTCGGCGCGTCGCTGCAACGGGGGGGAAGGGGAGATATGTAATAAAATAAATAAATCTTTAAAAAAAAAAAAGAATATGGTTATATTGTCAAATTTAACTTAAAAGTTAGACATTTTTCCTGTAAACTGCTTGTATGCCAATACTAGTTTAGTATATCAGATTTTGGTTAATATCATTACTAGTGATTATCAATTTATTTCAATTTTTAGAAACTTAGAATCAGTTTATAATAAACATACGAGAAGTTTCAGTTTAACAAATGAATCTTCATATTCACTTTAACATTGCCCAGTAAACTCATTTCTCAGATATTGCTAAAAGGCAGACCATCTTCCTGAGAGTGGAAGCTCACAGCCCTCGCCTTCGTGGCATTACAATTCATTGCTGAATTTCTCAAAATCTGCTGAGTCAACGAATTTCTTGAAATTGTTCTTGTCTCTTTTTACATGGTTTGAAATGAGTTGGAGAGCAATCAAATCATATTTTAAGCTATATAAAGGTTTTAAGGGCATGAAGCCATTTTTCCCAGCATGTGGCTACCTACAAATATTACGGGCTTTTAGAATCAGTGGGGACTCCAGATCCATGGGGTAACATCATGTGAATTGCTGAATTGGTGTCTCAGATGAAATCCCATGAGCTTAAAGGAATTACCTAGGCCTAGAAAAGTGTCATCATTATTTCTATTTCTAGTTGGCATTGCACATTTTTTTCTGTCCTCAAAGAAAAAAAAATCTATGCTGTTAGGAAGAGAAATAAAGTCAATAAGCATTTGCAATATCTGAAACAGATTTGATCCAATTTTGCCCTTCGAGTTTATCTTGTTTTGGTATGAGTGCATAATTCTTATTCTAAATGTTTGTTGGATATTTGAGGTCAGTTGAAATTTAGCAATATGGAATAGAAGTGGTGAGAAATGCAGACACGAAATTACAAAGGTGTTGTGGCTGAAACATAGAAAAAAAATCTAGGAAAATATTTGCAAAGACTCAGCCCTTCCAGCAAAACAACTATTAAATTGGCAGGAACTGTCTGAAATGACTATTTTGAAACTCCAGAGGCCAGAAGAATACTGTACAGCATCCAGAGAAAAGCAGGAGGAAGAGGCAGATAAGTTACTGTAAAGAAGAGTTAAACTCTGTGTGGAGGCTACCCATGCCCATTCCTCCCACTCTCTTATCAGGCCATATGGGGTAGCTATTGATGACAGGAAGGAATGTAAAAATATTCTTCCCAAACAACAAGGGTGGGCACAGCTGTTCACTGATCACAGCTTTTCATTAGCAAATTCAGATCAATGACAGCCTGGCCCTAAGGGAAGCTGTTTTCAACCCACTACTTATAAGGGCAGTGGCAGCCATTGTTTCAACATGGCCCCGGGATAAGAGTGCTGGCAGTGGAGATGGTGGGCAGGCCAGGAGAGCTCAGTTTTTGGGACTCATTGGAGAAGTTCTTGGTGCTGTTCCTCATCCCCTCCCCAGGGAACTCTAGAGCCCATCTGTAACCCCTTCATGGGGTCCTGGCCCTGATTTGGCTGGGAAAGACTGACTTGGAAAAGTCCTCTCCATTGTGTCTTCCTCCCAGAAATTGTCCTCCAGGCAAAAGCAGCTTGAGACAACAAAAGGAGTGTAAAAAACTAAGGAGGCAAATAGTCTGAAACAAAGGACTACTGGCTTCTAACACCCAGGAGAAGGTCTGTCTTCTGGGAAACAGAAAGGACAACCAAATGCCTGTGAACAGAGGAATTGCAAAACAAGTAACAAACAAAAGCCCAGGACAGGACAGAGGCTCGGAAAGACAGGGAGACCCCTGAACACTGCATTCACCATAGGCAGACCTTCCTGATAGGAGGGCTGAAGCTCCAGAAAATCTCAGTCTTTATCACCAAGTGGTTACAAAAGCAAGAAACAGATATCTCAGGTAATAAATCTCAGTTAATATTTTAAAATATTAAAAGATATAGTATTCAATAAAAGAGTATAAGACAAAGAAACAGGAAAAGATGGCCCATCCAAAGGAAGAAGATAAAAATACAGAAAACACCTAAGAAGGATGTGAACATGTAGAAATACTGAGCACATTTAAGATAATGTCTTAATTTAAGAAAATCATCTTTAAAATGCTCAAGGAGATGAAGGAAAATACAGAGAAAGAAACAAAGGATGTAAGAAAATCAATGAACAATCTATATGAGAGAGTCTTAGTAAAGACACTTGAGTCGGTCTGAGCAGCAGAAAAAAAAAAGAAATATTAACAGTTAAAATAGCCTAAGAAAGCTATGAGGCACCATCACGCACACCAATATATGCATTATGGGAGTCCAAGAGGGAGAAGAAAGGGAGAAAGGGGCAGAAGAAATAGTCAAAGAAATAATGACAGAAAACTAAAATTTAACAAAAGACATAAACATGCATATCCAAGAAGCTCAGATAATACCAAACAATATAAACATGAAGAAAAATACACACTATAATATACTGATTGAATTATTAAATACAAAATACAGGAGAGGGTTCTGAAAGCTGCAAGAGAAAAACAACACGCTATATACAAGGGAATCCCAATAAAGTTGAGTGTGATTTCTAATCAGACACCATGGAGGCAAAAAAGCAGTGGGTTGAAATACCTAAAGTGCTGAAGAAAAACAACTGATGGAAAGGAATTTCATATCTGGAAAGAATCTTTTCAAAAATGAAGGTTATTAAGGCATTCTCAGATAAACAAATGCCAAGGCAATACATCACACTAGACCTGCCCTACAGACAATGCTAAAGGGACTTCTTTAGACTGAAATGAAAGGGACAGTGGTTCAAAGCAGCATAAAAAACAAAGACCAAGGAGCAAGTGTAGCTCAGTGGTTAAGTGCCTGCTTCCTATAAATGAGATCACAGGTTCAATCCCAGGTACCTCCTAAAAAAAAAGACTCTGGTAAAGGTAAACATTTAGGCTATTATAAATGCAAGTATTATTGTATTTTTTGGTATGTTACATTCCTCCAAAAGCTTAGTATAGACCTGTCAATTCCACTACTAGATATATGCCCAAAAGAATGAAAGCAGGGACTCAAACAGATATTTGCACACCAATGCTCACCTCGGCATTATTCACAATTGCCAAAAGACGGAAGCAATACAAAATGTTCATCAACTGATGAATGGATAAATAAAATGTGGTATACACATACAATGGAATGTTACTCAGCCATAAAAAGGAATGAAGTCTTAATACATGCGACAGCATGGATGAACATTGAAGATGTCATGTTGAGTGAAATAAGCCAAACACAAAAGGGCAAATATTTTATGATTTCACTTATTTGAAACAACTAGTATAAACAAACTCATAGAGTCAGAATCTAGATTATAGGATACCAGGGGATGGGGTAGGTATAGAGAATGGGACATTAGGCTTAAAATGTACAGGCTTCCTATTTGGAATGATGGAGATATCTAAGTAATGGGTGGTGGCGATGGTAGCACAATGAGATGAACGCAATTAACGGCACTGCAATATGCATCTGAATATGATTAAAATGGGGACTGATTAATTGTATATATGGTAAAAGAATAAAAATTAAAAACAATCCATGGAACTGCACTATACAAACAGTGAACTGTAAGGTAAGCCATGACTTTAATTAATAGTTCAATTATAAAAATGTGCTGTCATCAATTGTAGCAAATCTTCCACGCCAATGCAATGTGTTGATGGTGTGGTGGTATATAGGAATCCTGTATTTTTGTCATGATTGTTCTTTAAATCCACAACTTTTCTAATATTTTTTAAAATAAAAAATTGAAGTAAACAAAGAATATGAGATATGTCATAAAAGATATCTATGAATTAGTGGTTAATTGGATATGCACCTGTATGTTCAATTTAACTTTCTGCCAGCAGCAATAAGTGCCTAGAGCAATGCTATACACATCATTTGGCTGGAAGACAGCTGTATCAATGTCTACAACTGGTTATGCTATACTTTAGAATGAAAATAGTCATTTTAGCATTTATATGAAAAGCTACTGAGTTCACTTAGAAATAAAAGGATCTACATTATGCCTGGTCTGAATGTTGTCAATAAAATCTGAAATTTAAGCAAAAGGAAACCAAAACTTAAATGGCCATGTAGCTATAATGCCACTTGCAACATTTACATATTTTATATACACATACAGTTGACTCTTTTATATGATAGATTTGTATGTTTATAGCCATCTGAAATTGCATAGACACAGGCCAAGGCAAAGAATAATCAACAAGTCACTAGCATATTCCACATTTCCTGCACATTATTGGTATTAATAGGCACTGAAATTGATGTAGAAACGTATACACAGATTTACAAGAAAGGCATTTTAATGTAAAGGGGAGTTGAATATAAGCAAACATATTTTCTTTTCTCTTTTGCTTTATTTATATTGCAAACGGCTTGAGACTATATTAGAACTCCACACTTCTTTTTTAAACTCCACACCCTATTTTTAACATAAAATATCATAATTATCCTTCTTTAAATATAAAAGTTTTTTATATTAACTAAAACAATCCTTGATACAAAGGGATATATAAAATAAAATTAAAGGTCTTCTACAAACCCATGTAAAGAAGATTATTCCTATTTTTGGACATTTTCTCCAGGCAATTATATTTCTTAAAAATAATGAATCACACTGCACAAATTTTTAGGTATCTTCCTTCATCAAACAGTATATGGCGAACATATGCCATACCAATGCCATTTAGTTTCATCGTTTTCATGTCTCCATAGTATTACATTTATAAATATTTCAGTTATTTCCCATGTTTGGTTAATAAAAACAATTTTTCAGTGAACATCCTTTCAAATATCTCTGTGTGTAACAGGAATGCAAGTTATACTACTAGTGGTAATAAAAATAATTTCATTTAATGGACACTTATTTACGTGTTTTTAGTTATCCTTACAAAAAGAGACAAAGTCTTAGTGCTTTTAAATATCATGCCTAAGGGTTTACTGTTTGGAAATATTTGAACACTAGAAGGTTTGACTCCACAGTGTAAACACTTAACTGCTACACCAGTTAATCTGGTATGACATTATCAAGTATGACCAAAAAAAATAGCTTTCACTATTTTACTATTAACACAATTACTCTCAAGTCCAAATAGAAATATGAAATTTCTGCCTCTTGAACATTGGCATCTTGGTCATTAAAGTATAAATGCTTGACTAGCACCCAAGCAGTTTCATTAATGTTTATGAAAACCGACAAGAACACTCAATGTTTTGTAGAAAAATGTGATGATGCACTTTTGCAGAATACCATGCCCTTACAATGAAATGGTTCCTTTCAGAATCAAAGGTATAAAGCACAGAAAGTTTCACATATACATAAGAAACAATTACTGTAAGAATTTAAGCAATTCAAATAATATTCAGTAATATTTCCCTAAACAAAACTGTGTGTTTTTATTTAATGGATTACTATGTTGTGGATATTCAACATTAAAACTTGAATATATCTTCCCACCCTTTCAAACAAAATTTTGGATAGAAGTAATTGGTAACAGGTTCTTTGATTTCTTTTCCACCTAATGTTTTCTTTGTATTTTCACATCTCACATTTGATTTCTAGTCTGTATGTATTAGAAAATAACTTTTTGCATCACGAATCCATGTAACTACCTTATGCCTGTGTGTGTTTATATCCTTTTTCTATTCAAACTGTGAAATTTGTCATTAAGCAACAACCAACCTGTGAAATCTGTCATTCCCTCTCTGTAATTTATAGCGAAAGTCTCCATGATCAATTAGGACTGTACTTAAACATGTAATCAAAGGAATGACTGGTCACAGGGCAAATTAAGGCTCTTAAAAATGACTTGATTTTAATCTAAGAAGTCAGTTATTTTATTTTAAATACACATTAATGTATGATTAATATATTTACTGAGATTTTATTATCTAGATAATAACAAAATGTGCTGCCAACAGTTATTACTTTTATTTTTTTACTATTATATATATATTTTTCCTTCAAGTCCCTCATAATCAACCCCTGAATTTACTAAGTTAAGCCAAACCATGAGTTGTTTCAGATTAACATAGGTTAATTTTTTTTCAAAATGTTTAAAATTTGGCACCATGGCATTGAAATCTTAAATCTGATAACTCGTTTTGCATGTCCAACTTACTTAACTAATTTATTCCTTTTTCAGTTTTGCAGTTTGATAACTACTAATGTATGTACCAATGATTTCCAAATGTACAGATTATGCTTACACTATTAACAGCATTACTGTTCAATTATCCAATATTAAAGTTAGCACTATCAGTAAATACTTTAAAAAATGAAATGTAATAGATTTTGCAATCCTTATTTTGCAAAGATATGGGATTTGATATTCTGGCATTGTAATATGGTAAATTTGACAATTTTTACATTTTATGGAAATCTATGGGAAAAAAAACATAGCACAGTGCTAAGTTTGGCTATGAGCTTAGTTAGGGATCACTAAATATCAGCTGTTGTTGTTATAGTTGTAATTATTATTATTTCTTGTAGAAAACAGAGATGTTTCTCTAAAGTGCACAAAATTACAATAAATAATTTTGTCTTTCAATCCTATCAATAAATACCTTTATAAGTCCCTGAAATGCAGCATGTGACTCAAACATCATCTTTTTGCTAGGCTTAATATATTTTGAATGGCTTTGAATCTCCTGAACTATGACCCCCTAGGGTATCCACCTTCCCTTTTTGTTATGGCTGTTCTTGAGTGACTAGGATCGAAACCTACTTCTTCTCCCTATACAAGCTAATTTTAGTCCTGGGTAGATTCAAACTTAGGCATTCTTCTATGCTCTGAACCTCTGCCTCCAATTCTGTCTTATTATCTCAGACATAGAATGGCTTCTTGCAAAGGCAGTTATCACAATTATCTGCCCCCTAATTTAATTCCTTTGTTCCCTCAACACACAATTTCTTCCTGATTCAAGACTCCAGTTTATATGTGTTCCAGTGGCATCACCAATTGTCTACATTTTCTGAGGAGAGTGACTAGTTCACCAAACACTTTATCCCATCATATGTTATGCTGTTCTTGAATACCTCCTTCCATTGGGAAGCTTAGACCCATCTTCCAAGGTCTATTGCAGGGATAGCCATATCTATGGAAAGCCTTACCTGATCCTTCTACAACCATTCACTCTCCCAGTGCATACCTCACTAGTCAGGTGCATGTCATGTGCCTAATGCCTCAAGGAGAGTTGATGTGTTTTGACACTAATGTTAGGGAATAATCCTTTACACTGTGGAAAATTGGGAGCAATTTCTGTATTTGGTAAGCCAGGAATGGGGCTCCTCACAGAAGAGCATAATAAACTGGCTTTATTCTAGAGTAGAGTTGATAGGTGGTGGCTGAGAGACAGCCAATTGTAACAGCATGTGGGAAATTTGGGAACATAGTGTCAGTGAAAACACACATATTCAATTGAAACAACAACAGAAAAAGGACAAATAATTTTATCATAATTTAGATGGTTTGGAGAAGATGGAGTTGATTTAATTTGAATTTTATTTTCAAACTCAAGCATACTCAGAAATCAAGAAAGCTTTAAATACAGGCCTCTACTGTTTTTTTCAGTCTCATTTGGGGCTTTTTTGTTTACCAGATTATTACTTATCCTAAAGTAACTTCAAATTAAATTTAACTACTAACGAAACAACAGGACAAGAGAAATCTTAGCGATAAGATAGAGCTTCAATTATCCTAGAAAGTATTCTGCAGTGTATAATTAGTTTGATCAGCATAAATAAGCCTTGAAGTCTCTTAAATAATAACTACAGTGGAATTACCTTGACATTTTAAGCTGACATAGCTAATGTGTTTTGGAGTCTTTATCCCATGTATTTTACAATGCCATTCATTTGTATCTGCCCTGAATTAACAAAATATATTCAGCAGTTCTAATTAAGTTATTTATCACCACTGGAATTTTAAAAGCCAGGCAAGGGGCCGGCTCAATAGCCCAGTGGATAGGGCACCGGCATACCACATGGGAGGCCCCGGGTTCGGTTCCCGGGGACCTCTCCTGGCGGGCAGACCGCCTTGAGAATGGCAATCCACCATGGGCGGGCCAGAGCCGCCATGGGCGGGCCAGAGCCGCCGTGGGCAGGGCAAAAAGCCACCACGGACAGGGCAAAAGCCGCCACGGGCAGGGCAGGTCGCCCACGAATGGAGCGCAGCCAGCCACCCGCGAACTGAAAGCGGGCCATGAATAGAAGCAGAAGCCGCCCACAAGCGGGGAAAGCCATGCCTGCGCAGGGACCAGTCTCGGCGCGTCGCTGCAGTGGGGGGGAAGGGGAGATATGTAATAAAATAAATAAATCTTTAATAAATAAATAAATAAATAAAAAATAAAAGCCAGGCAATATTGTTCTTAAAATGCTCAAGAAAGTTTAAATAAATAAAATGCAAACAAAATTAAGTCTTTTGCATTCTGGTTAGTCCATCCAACTCCACTGAGATCAGAAATTCAGAGCTGACTTAAAGTAAGGATTTATACTAAACCTGCCCAAGGATGAGTTAATGAATAGGTGGCTCTACTCAAGAGAATACCCCTTCAAGTCTGAGGTATCAGTGGACAATATAATACCTTTGCAACATATGAGTAAATATTCAAAAAAATTAATCTTATTTTAAAATAAGGATTACCAGATAATAGACACAAAGGAGAAATTGAAAACCTAAATTAAAAAGTGTAAAATGGAATAGACTCATTACATGCCGACTCAGTTTGAAAACAGAATAGAACACTAAATATTATGCAGTTGTAAGCAGCATTATATTTAGTGGCTAGGAAAATACTTCCACTATGATTTTTAGCTATTAATTTAATTATGAGTTTAAGAATTAAGAAACAATTTCAAATATATTTATAGTTGTTTGTGAATTATTAATTCTTCAAAAACCTTCTTGAATTCTCTAAGCGTCTCTCCTTGATTTTTCATTCCATTTTGAATTCCCTATGACTCTAGTTATCCTATCTTCTCCTCCCTCCCCCCACCCCAGCTATTGAGTCATCCATTTCCATATCTTCATGAACATACTAAAATCCTCTATTACGTGAGTCTTCCATCATAGAAATTATCCTTAGAAAGCCATTTTTGCATCCTTTGCTATCTGTCTTCAGTCCTCATCCTTGTGAGGAAATTGCTTGCCACTGACCTTTCAATCATCAAATGTTAATCAGTCTTCATCTTCTTAAACCTCTTGAAAACCTTTCTCCTTTTTAAAACTCCTATGATCCTGGGCAAGCTTTCTAACTCCTTTGCATTTTTTAAAACAGAGTTGACACCCAATTTTTAGGGATGTTATAGACTAACTGAAATAATAAAAGTAAAGTAGTTAGCATAACAGAAGTTTGGTGATGGCAATTTTTGTGTAGTTTGCTGTAATAGCTTTCTAACTGGATTCCTCACCTCTAATCTCTCTCCTATTTAGGAGTCAAATTGCTAACTGCTATAATATGAAAATACTACTCCTAGGCTCAAATATCCTCAATATAGCCCTCTTCTAATGATGTGGATCCAATCCTTCTTTCTAGCTCAAACACACACTATTTTCCAAAAAGGCAAAGTAAAATCAGCTGTTCCCTACTCCCTTTAACTTGCTTCTGTTACTTTGCTCTTGCTTGAAATTCACTTTTTCCACCTCAACTCTTCAAATTCTTGCTCACACATTAAGTCCCAGCTCACATATGAACTCTTATAGCAAGTCTTCATTAATCATCTCAGTAAGAAATGAGTATCTTCACTCTCTGATTGACTGTGGCACTCTGAAGTAATCTCAAGACACTTTGCCACAAATCTTCATATTGTAGATACCCTATTCTCCATCAGATGTGAAAATCTTCAGTATACATCAATTATTTCATTTTGTATGCCTCATATGACTTAAGGTAATGGATCAAAGACAGTAGGTTTCCCAAAATATTGTAAAATATATTTTAAATACTACCACACTACACATGTACTTCAATTATTATTATTATTAATTTTGTTATTATTATTTATGAGCTTAATATAATTAGAAGTCTGAAAGAGTAATTCTTTAAAGTCGCAGATATTTGTGTGGTTCTTAGGTACAAAACTTTAATAAAATATATCAACATTCCAATAGTCCTATGTAATTTAGTGTATGCTCCTTTAAAAGAGATACATGAAAATTATGATTTCTAGAATGTAAGCTGTGGGCATTAGGAATTTGCTATGCAGCTTCCAATTGTTGGGAAATGATGAAGACAGGGAGCAAGGCTGACCCAGAGAATTTTAGCATATTGAAGTCAGTATGGAGTAGCAAGACGTGCATTAGGCTCATTAGGAGGTTAGTAGTTAAAAGTTCTAATCCTACTCTGATAATCACTAGCTTTAAGACAGTCAATTAATTATTCAATCACTGCACATCCCTTATAGGTAAAATAAGGATGATTATACCTCCTTCAAAAATGTTGAATTTAAAAACAAGTGTTGATGTCTGTAATACATTTGGTACCATGCAGGTATGCTCAGCCGGTGCTCGTTGTATTTGTTTCCGCTGTCATTTTTGAAGCCCAATTTCTAATTGGGACTGAAAGGAAGCTACCCCTGGAAAGTTGTTTGAAGCATGTGAAGGAAGGCATGCTTGTGTCACAGACTTTCTTGTCCAACTTTTCTTTAACAATTAAAATTTCACAATCACACCCATACTGAAGACATGAGGCTTTATATTTGATGTTCTTTATTAAAGGAAGAGCTTCTTTTTTAACCTACATAAGGTTTTCCTGATCTATGACAAATGCCACAAACTGGTTTTGGCTTAACAATAGGGATTTATTGAATCACATTTAGAGGCTATAAGGCTTGCTTCCTCCAAGGGTCAGTAGTGTTGTGACTGGCCAGCAATCCCTGGGTTCCTTGGCTTTTCCATCACACAGCAATGCACATGGCTGCAGCTTCTCCTTCCTCTTCTGAGTTTCTGCTGACTTCCAATCCAGCTTCTCCCTGTGGCCTCTCTCTCTGTCTGATTTTTTTTTTTTATAAAGGCCTTTAGTAATCCCAATTAAGACCTATTCGGATTCAGTTGGACACAATTTAACTAAAATTAACCTCTTCAAAAGGTCTTATTTACAATGGATTCACACCTACAGGAATGGAGATTAATAGTAAGATCATGTCTCAACTGAGGTACGTAAGTCAATCTACCACAAAGGCCATCATACCTGATTGTACAAAGAGACCTTGTTGAAATTAGGTTCAGCAAGAAGTTAAGGAGACTGGCGATGACATGTCTCTAGAGGACTGGTCATGGGGATAAAGAGTACTGGTACGATGTGCTCATGCTGATATAAGGGGTGTGGGGTTAAGAGTTCTCATGGGGCAGATGAAAGGCAGCTCTTTCTTCATGGGCCAGTGTTTAGAGAGGCAGCACAGGAATATAGAACACACAGCGCCTCTTGAGGTCTGGATTCTAATTTCAACATCGATGTAATTTATCCTCGCTTGTCCTGCTTCTTTATTTATCAAATGTTAGATTTGGGCCAAATGAACTCTATTTAAAATCCCTTTAAACATTAAAGCTCGTTCATGCTCTGATTATACCATCTTCAGAAATGACAGAACTTTAATGGTATTTATATGCACATTCTAAAAATATTTCTTCTTTTTTAATCCTATGAATAGTTGTTCCATGGATTAATTTTGAGGACACAAATATGATTACATGTTACTGAAGAGACCAGAAGAAACTTGCCTCTCTGAGTTTTCCTGAGGTCCTTCAGTTGCACTTTTGTCATGCTCTTTCTAAGTTGATTCTTATTATACGTGCTGGGGGTTCTTTAATTTCATCCTTGGGTTGTATACACATATTACTGGTATTTTTAGAAGCACTTTATTAGTACAAAATCTATTCCCTGTGCCCTCATCAATTTGAAATTACCATTTTAAGGCTGATTAAATAAGGATTAGTGCCAATGTTCTACTTATTAGGCTGTGTCTTCAACTGGAACTGATGATGTAGTATTTGTCAATAACTAGTTCACAGCCTTAAATTCCACAAAATGAAACCTTTGCATCAGAGTCCATCTGTCTGAAAATTTTGAGGCAAGCTTCCATGAAGAGGAAAGCCATCTATTATATGATGATATAAGCATAAAGTGGCATGTATCACAGCTGTTTGATTACTGTTGGGAAGATGGCTTGCATCCCCCCTAAGCCCTTTATCAGAATCCAGCAGTGATGGATTGAATTCCCCTTGCCTTAGCATGATGATTGATTACTTTCGGAGAGCATATAAGAATGGTAGAATCGGAGCAGAAATTAATTAACATCACAATGAAAAGATATTAGCATTGATCTTTACCATGATATGAAATTGATCCAAGAAGTTGGAAACAGAACTATACTTTCTGAAAGTTTAAATGATAAAGCAACCATCTGAGCTGTTTGTTCAGTGACACCTATTACATTATCATGGATTAGAAGATTCAAAATTTTATTACCATGAGGTGTTACACATGTGCATATGCACGCAGATATTTTGTGAACAAACTGATGTCTTTATGTATGGTTCATAACTGACGTTTGCTAATGGTAGTATTTAGGAATGATCCTGCATAAATGAAGAGACTAAAAGGATTAGGTGGTAGATACATTATGAAGGAGTACAAAAGGCACTAGCTGTGCGACCAGTTGAAATCAAATCTTGGCACCTCAAGACAGCTATGTCACTGAACACTCTAGTATTAATTCCTTCATTTAAAATTTTGTCATCTCTTATGCCTATTTCATTGGATGAACAGGAGGATTAAATGAAATAATATATATAAAAGCCTAAAATAAAGTTAAGATGTTAAACAAATTACCTGTACATGAAGAGTATGGCATTTATACTTTCCTCCATGTGATTTTTAGGTGAATGGTAGAAAAGAAACCCAAGAAGCAAAAATAAAATATTTGGAAAATTTATGGTTAAGTTCCAAATTCCTTAAAAAGGAGATAAATAAATGGTTTAAGAAAATAAGCTTCTTAAACTCAATTTTTTTAATAACTAAAACTGCCAAGAGAAAGTGAAGCCAAATGATAACTTTAAAATATTTTAAATGATGTATTTTGCTTTTGAATGTGAAGCTTAGAAAGTTAAGAACAGAAAATAGTACTTAACTGCATTCTTGTTGAGAAAGAAGTCCTTGAAAAGTTTAGTCCATTTTTGGTTGTGTTGATGAATTTGTAAAAGTATCTTTAAATTCACTGCTTGAAATTCAACTGCTTAAGGTGAAATGATACCAGACCACAACCCAGTACAGAGGAAATGCAGAAAGTACTAATAAAACTAAAAATGGTTGGCTCAGACAGGTGCTGAGCCAATGGAAAGAAGTTAGTGCCTAACATCAGTGTACAAACCCTTTTTGACCTCCTCCCCAAAAAATGTTTAGTTCAGTAAGAGCAAGCAAATTCCTGGGGAATTATCCAAGAGGGATGCTAGAGTCCTGTGAACTGGCACATGAATTTATTCTTAGAAATGCTAAAAAACAAAGGTTTATAGGTCGAGAACGTCTGGCAAGAGAAAGTCTAGTCATTATTAAAAGCTTTGTTTGAAAAATTATGTGGTTGAAGAAGTACCCAAAAATTTGAAAGATGGACCATTCATCTCATACTCTCAAGAGAAAGAATTGTCAATAGCATCATTGGAAGAAGATATGTAGCCTTGGAACTGAGTTTCGGCAAGATTCAGTAAGGTTACAGAACTCTGCTACTCTTTCATGCATTCAGAGTTCAAATATACATTTAGGATCATTATATGCCAGACTATTAGGTGTTAAGGTTACAAGCATGAATAAAACATCATTCTTGATGTTAAGAAGTTTATCATCTAGTAGGGAAAGGGACATTGCCAAAATAACTGAAATAACATGCTTAGTAATATGATAGACAATATAATTTGGCGCATAAAGGGAGTTTTGCATAACTCTGCCTGAATCGGTCACTATAAACTAAGAACCACCAAAGGAAAAAAAAAAAACACTGCAAAGGCAAAACCAGAAATCTAAGAGGTTCAGAAGAAGATAGTTTGTTAAAAACAAAGTGAAATATAAGAAAGATAGCTGTGCATGGTCAAATGCAAATTGTACTGACGGGATAATGTGACAACAACTTTGCCATAATTAATTGCAAAATGTCACATCTAAAAGTGCTTTTGGGAAGCGGATGTGGCTCAAGTGATTGGGCTTCTAGCTACGATATAGGAGGTCCAGGGTTCGATTCCTGGGCCTCCTAGTGAAAAGCAAGCTGACCAGCATGGTGAGCTGGCCTGAGCGGAGAGGGGTGGGGGTGGGGGGAGAAATAAATAAATAATTAAATCTTTAAAAAAATATAAAATAAAAGTGCTTTTGCTGATCTTGATGCTGGTGTTGCTGACCCACAAGATTTTTTTTTTTTAAAGTTCTACTATTGAACTTGGATTAATTTGCCCTATGAGAATCAAATATGAGCACTCAATTAAATATATCCATTATGAACACATGCAAAGCAACCCAGCTAAAACAGATCCATGTTCTTTTTGTCTTCAAAAAATGAATAAGCTAAAACCCTGTAAAAACTAGATAGCAACTCTAGAAAAAGTGAATGTTTCAAGTTTTTAGATGCCTTTATATGTTTTGCTATTTGATGTGGAGACTACAACTAGTTTTGCAAGAAAGATGAAGATTCCTGTAATCTTTTTCTTTTATCTCGACCAATATTTAGTTACAAAATAAAGGTTGTCTGGTAGAATGTCATTGAACAAAAGCCATTTAATTTAAATCCTTTTTTTTTTTTGCCCTAAATAATGTTCTTCTATTTCCTGGGGTAATTTGTCACAGAATTTTATAGTAGTCATCAAGATAATTAGGTTCTAAAACAGGTTCTAACAGCAGGGAGTGGTGACACACAAATTAAAACGGTTTTAAATAACCAGATTTTATTTAAATCCCTAACTGTACACTCTTAAACAGATATACCTTTGTAGCACTGACTGAATTACATCCCTACATTTTAAAGAAAAATTAAAATGGAAAGCCTTTGATATATTTGCTTTTAATTCTAAGTGAATGTGGTATTTACAATAGCAGCCATTGAAAACTGGGGTGTTTGAAGATGTTTTCCTGCTGTCAGTTTTAATTTGACTTGCTTTGAATTTTGTCTGGACGTTCTAAGATTTCAGCCCTTGTTGCATCCATTTAAATTCATGTTTCTGTTTAAATAAATTTAAATACTTAATAGAAGATGTGAGGACAACAACAAAAGAAAACAAAAATGGAAAAATTGACACAAAGAGAGAATAAGAAGAAAATGAACAGATTCATGAAAATTGCTGGTGCTGATGTATGATAAACAAATACAAAGAAGTAATTCCAAAAGAGAAGTGGAGGACTAACACAGGAATATACTTTGGAAAAAGTTAAAAAGATTGAAATCTACATTACCCTTGGACTAAAGGTTTAATAAGTTAGTGCAAATTACTCTAGAAAAGAAAATATTTAAGAATGGCTTTATTACATACATATTTGACAACTTTTAAAATTTGTGAGTTGAGCTAAAATGGGAAGTGTGCCAATAATGAAAAAACATTCCATTAAAAATGTCATAATTCTTTGTTTTATTATTATATAATTTAGAATTCTGAAAACCAGTAGTTTATATTCATTAATGTGTTGTGACTGAAACAGAATTGTTTATTTTCAGTATGAATAGTTGTCTA
>PVKH010006981.1:0-20589 GCA_004027955.1 Chaetophractus vellerosus | reverse complement strand
CCCCAATATGATGAGCAACATTCACTAGTTTAAGTGATAGAGTCTCAAATTCTGACAAAGTTTGGTTCTGACAGAAATGGTCTTTCTTATTGTTTTCCTCAAATTGAGGCCCTGATCAATTTGCCTAGCTTATACATGTGCCCACACAGAGCTCTGATATCAGAACAACTGAACTAACAACTCCAGAAGGGAGGGAAGCCCCAAACATGCCTAGGAATCAACCCCTATGGCCTTATTTGAAGACGTCTACTCGCCAGGTTTCCCAACTCCCAGAGGGCGGGGCCCTCACTCGGATCATCCTTTGCACACAAGCCCAGCACAGCTGCTCTGATTTCCCTAATAATGGAAATAACAGAAACACATCTGTTTTCATGCTTCACTGCTGACAATTCACCAAAAAATGTGCATCCAATAGTTTTTGTCCAAAGAGACAAAGAAGTGTTTAGTCCAGAAGACAGAGAAGTTATACAATGTCTAGGTTTGAAGTTTGTGTAACTCATTCAAAATTTTTACATTTTATGTCAGGTCTAGAACACATTCCTTTCAAATTCTGACAGTTCTTAGTGAGGTTCCAGATTATTTCCTGCAGTGGGTTGATGCTCATTTTAACTTTTTTATAAAATTTATCTTGAGGTAGTTATTTGATAAAGATAAATTGTGCAAAGTATTTCAGTCTTCAAAACAATGGAAAGTAAAGAAGTCCAAGTGCATGTATAAAGCACATGCGGTGCAATAGAAAGATGTAAGCCAAGAAATATTTTATTTATTGTTACTTGGCTTATCGGTTTTTGGTATTTCCTTAATTTGCCCCCCTCTGAGAAAAAAACCCAGCTTTAAAAAATGTTAATATCTACTTTGTTGTCATCACTAAAAACCTGTGTCTGGAAAATTTTCAGTTTAATAGATGAATATTTTTCATGGTCTTGGGATAACAAAACATGCACTGTGTTTTTTTACCACTTGTCAAACAAAGAGAGGAACTGAAAGAGAGAGAGCACACAAAGATATACAGCATGTGAAATTTTGTCTCCTGCAAAGAGAAGACATTTTCAAACATGTTTTTCCAGCACTCCCAGTGGGAATTATAGATGGATGTCAAGTGAGTAGTCATGATCAGTTTGGAAGGTTTTTGGAGAACAAAGAAACAGCAGGTTGTTTGCTTTCATCTTAGCCTTTGTTTCAACCACATCAAATAGACCATTAAAATAAATAAGCATACATTGTTTAATAATTATTATCATTAATGTTTTAATTATTAGAATCAAAATATTTTAAAACACACATCTAACTTTCTACCTGGGCTATAAAATTTCATCTCAGAACTAAATTTTTTGAGTAATTTCTCTCTCTCTTTTTAAAATTAATTTGAGGTTCTTCCACCTAATAGTAACAATTAATTGATTTCCAAGGTGAAGGAATATGGTCTTTTGTTTCATATGGGAAAACTAAAGAATTTAAAGGAAATCACACAATTATCTACATATATCCCAGATGTTTATACTACAGAAAAACCCTATATAGCCCAAAATATACTGTTGAGAAGACTTGAGCTGCTTTCCTAGTATAAGAATAAATGATGAATTTTCAAGGTATTTGATTTACTTTGAAGTAAGGTTTCTACACCTTCACAACCAGAAGACCAAACTAATAGAAAAAGATCTAATACCCTTATGGCAGAAATATGCAGAATTATTCATTTGAATTCCAGGTTGATATTTTTTGGAGAATAATTTCAAGAGAATTGTAACTTTCATTTTTGGCACATGCTTTAGTACGCTTCTTTTTATTAAGTCAGCAGTAATCTATGAGCATTGAGACTCAACTCCTCAATGCTGCTGTTAATTTGATGGACATTTATTAGCTAATGAATCAACAATAAGTGGTCACTGCCCTTTTGAAATTGTTTGCTTTAAAAAAAAAAAAAAAAAGGCAAATCACCTTGCCAGGTGCAACATTTGCCAAACATTCACATGTGCACTATACCCTGTACAAAGTGCATAGATGACACAGTCCTGTTCTCCTGTTCTTACAGTCTAAACTTTAAAAAAAAATTCCAAAGTCAACCTACAGGGTTAAAACTGAAAGAAGTATAATAAGGACCAGTTTTAGAAGAGAGAATAAGAAAGAGGTGCTAGTCTTTCTCAGTTATAAAGTAGGTGTGGGTAAAAGACCAGCAGTTTAATTTTTTTCTTGATCTTAGAAAAACGGACATTTTTTAGGAAATGGAAAGACTAGAAATGGGAGTAGAGAAAAAAGCCTTATACAATAATCCTCTTTCAGAGTTTGGTGAATTTCCCAACTTGCTCGTTCCTCACCATTTGGCCTTCAAGCATTTCTTACTGGGCAAGATACTATTCTCTGCCACTTCTCTCTGTAGACTTGCACACACAAAGTGAGTCAGGCCAAGAGTTCAAAACTGTGTTCTGCTGAACATTATTCTCTATGATGATTCATTATTTACAGAGAAGCAGGAGTGTGTGAGGAGGGACCCTAGGCTATGAAAGAAGAGTCCTCAATTCCAATCCTAATACCTTCATTAATTAGGAATTCAGTTTGGCCAAGTTCACTAAAGTGTTCCACGACTTATTTTAACTCAATTGAATGAGTATAATAATATTTGCATTGCCTTACAAAAATGTTGAAAATAGAGACCGTTTTGAACATTACATGTGTTCTATATTATTGGTAGTAACCCTGCCAAAAATTAGTTCTAAATTTAAAACGAAAAGGCGCAAATGAATTTTTTATTTACATAGTCATAGGGAGCCTTGAAGCACAATTAAATGATTTGTAAGTGGCCCTAGGAAGTAAGAAGTTGTGAAACAAACCCACTCTGCCAAGTATTGGGAATTCCAAAAACCTTGCTCTGCCCCAGCCTTACTGATCTTCCTGTTCCCCTTTAGGGCCTTTTATTCTAGTCAATGAATGAATTTGCTTCTTTAAATCCACATTTAGGAAGGAAGTAGTGTGTCGTTATTTCATGGGCCTTGCCTCCCTTGCCAACCCCATCTCACATCATTTTCCCTCCTTCACTGTGCTCTGGCCACACTGGGCTCCTAGCAATCCAAGGCCCTTGCCATGGTATCGGGAGTTTCCCTTTTGTCTGGATTGTTCGTATCTATCTCCAAAATGTATTTAGTAAATATTCATTGATCTCCCTCTCTTCTATTTATCATGCTCTCTACTCACCAACATTTTACATTATTGTTTTAGTTTCCTGGGCTGCTCAAGTGAATACCATGAAATGGGTTGGGTTAAACAGTAGGAATTTATCTGCTCATGGTTTTGAGGCTAAAAGAAAGTCCTAACCAATTAGTCATCAAGGCGATGCTTTCTTCCTGAAGACTGGTGTTCTGGGGGCAGGCTATTAGCAATCCTTGGTCCTTAGCAGGTCACATGGCAGAGTCCCACTGATGCTCAGCTTCTGGCTGCTCCCTCTGTGACTTCCTCTCAGCTTCTTACTTCCTGTGGCTTTCTCATTTTTTTTGTCTGAATTTTATTCTGCTTATAAAGGTCTCCCAGTAATAAGATTAAGACCCATCCTGATTGAGGTGGGCCACATCTTAACTGAAGTAACCTAATCAAAGGGTCCTATTTACAATGGGTTCACACCCACAGGAATGGATTAAGTTTAAAAAGTTGTTTTTCTGGGGGTTCATCCAGCTCCTAACCACCACAGTTAGACTACTATAATAGTCTTCTCATTGGAATACCTGCTCCTACTTCTATCCTTATATTTGTTTTGTGTGATAACCATAATGGGGTTTTTTTTTGTAAACCTTAAGTCATATTCATCATGTACCCACTTAAAATCCTCCAATGATTTCTCAACACTTAGAAGGAAATCCAAATTACTTGCTATATTCTACAAGGCCTGGTGTCTCCTCTGACCTTATCATCTACCCTCCCTCCTCATGCTGCCTCCCAGAACGGGCCTTCTCCCTGTTCCCATCAAGGTGCTCACTTGTTGCCTATCTCTGACCACAAGTCCCTCTGGCTTGCACATCGTTCCTCTCATTATTCAAATCTCACCTCAAATGCCACCTGCATACACATGCTCTTCTTGACCACACTCTACCCCCTGTCACTTTCTATCACATTACTGTGTCATTTTTTCCATGACACTTAGTTCTGTCTGAAATGATCCTAAATTTTTTTTAATTTGCTTACTTATAAGTTTTCCATCTTTCCCACTAAAATGTTGGATATTTGAGAGTAAGGTCATGCTTTGTCTTGTTCATTGTGATTTCCTGAGAAACTCTTTCTAGTACCTTTTGGCAGCCTACCAGAAGAGCAGGTAACTAAGAGTTTACTCTGGAAGGTGTAATTGGGTCAGTAAGTGTGGGTGCTCCTTCTGGACCTCAGTCCTCAATACCTCAGGTGCTAGGATCATTGTCTATTAAAGACTCACAGCTGAGTCCCTCCCCAGGAATTGCCTCCACCAAACGGACCTGCCTCACCCAAGGTGCCTTTGCCCAGAGGAAGCCCACATCCAATGATTGTTTGACGCTGGAAGACAAAGTCCAAACCCTCTTGTCTCAATTCAAGATTGGCCTGAGAACCTCTGTTGTAACAGGCTGCAGACTGGGCATCCCCCCCACAGACTTGTTTCTCTCTTTCCTTTAGAGGTGTTGCTACTGCTCTTTAATCTCCATCACAATCTGTTTCCTGGAAAACACATCTAAGAAAGTTGACTCTAAGAATCAGTCCTAAAATGTGATTTGGAGTTATATCAATTTCCTTCCATCTCCTGAGGCAATGAGGATCTCTCACTGATAGTAAGTGGATTTCAGATAGTCCTTGGCATGCTGTCACAGTGCAATTCTTAGAACTTTTACCATGATGAGCTTTCACCGGGATGGGATGCCAGTGGAGGGGAAGATATTGATAGTGAAGATATCTCAGGTGTTTGAGAGGTTCAAGAGAGGAAGTGAGTATAAGGGCTGGTTATAAACATACTCTCATTTCATATATAGTCTAGAAAAAGCAGGGATAAAGCCCAAGACTTAGATAAGGTATTAGAACTCTGGCGTGAGGTGAATTCTCAAGCCCATCAAGTCTGCTACATGGACCTAACTGGGCCTTAGGAAGGGGTAGGATGCTGAGACTTGGGATAGGGATATCAGGGTCAATGTACTTCAAACTCTTGAGTCCCCAGATTCTTGTAAACCGCCTGGGCCTGCACAATGAACCTTGATGAAGGTTAGTTCTAGAAAATAAGGTTGAAATTTCTGCCTTGCAACTCAGCAAGGTAAATCTGTCCCAAGGTGAAGTGATTTTTATTTATTTTTTATTTTATTTTTTTAAGTAAAAAAAAATTTTTTTTCAAAGCAAATTGGATCTGAGAAATTCAGGGAATAGACTGTAGTGGATGCCTTAAGGCCCCATTCAGGCTTGCTATGGGTTCAACTCTCTGCCTCCTCCAAAGGATGCACTTCAGTCCCAAGTCCCCAGGCCCATGAATGTGACTCTATTTGAAAACAGGGTCTTTAAGGTTATGATCAGTTAAAATGAGGCTAAACTGGATCAGGCCAGGCCCTAATCCAACGTGACTGGTGTCCTTATAAGAAGAGGAAATTTAGATACAGACAGACAGGAGGGGAGAAGGCCATGTGGTGACAGTCAGAGACTGAGTTGCTGCAGCTGAACACCCCGCAGTGCCACAGGCTGGCGAAAAAACAACCAGAAGCCTGGGAGAGGCAGGAAGGATTCTCCCTTGCAGGTGTCAGAAAGAATACGGTCCTGCTGACACCTTGATTTGGGGCTTCGCGAACTGTGAGACAATACAGTTTTTGTTGTTTTAAACCTTGCAGTTTTTGGTACTTTGTTACAGAAGCCCTTGGAAAGTAAGACCGTTTTTGAATTAGGGATGTGGGGTACTTCCCTAATCCAAAAATTGTATTTTTGTATTAAATACCTAAAACTGTGAAAGTGACTTTGGAATTAGGTGTTGGGTAGATACTGGAGGAATTTTGAGGTAAAAGCCTAGATTGCCTTGAAGCGACTATTGGTAAAAATATGGGTGTTAAAGGTAATTCTGGTGAGAACTCAGAAAGAAATGGTGAGAGCTATAGAGAAGGCTTCTGTCATCTTAAAGAATATATAGATCATAATGAACAAAATGTTTCTAGAAATATAAAGTTTAAAGTGCTTCTGGTGGGTGAAGCCTCAGATGAAAAAAAAAAAACACGTTTGAACAGCGGAGAATTTGGCTGAATTGTGTTCTGTTGGGTGGAAAGCAGAACTTGTAAGCATGAACTTGGGTATTTAGCTGAAGAGATTTCCAAGCAAAGTGTGGAAGATGTGGCCTGGTTTCTTCTTGATATTTATTGTAAAACGTGAGAGGAAAGAGATAAATTGAGGAAAAAATTGCAAAGCAGAAAGGAACCAGCACTTGATGATTTGGAAAGTTCTCAGCCTATTCAGATAGTATGCTCTGGAGACAAGGATGTGGCTGGACAACTGTTTGCTAAAGAGATCAGGTATGTAAGACTCATGGAACCAATCAACAATCTCAGCAGAAACCAGTACAAAAGATGCAGTTATGCACAAAAGATTTGTGGAGGACACTCTTGTCTGATGGCTTGGACTCCTGTGAATTGCACGGGAGACCAAGATTTTGATAATTTGCTATCAGCAGAAATACTGCCAGACTGGACTGAAAGGGGACAGAGATGGGATGAAATGAAGGAAGAATAACTCTGAGGACAGAACCATGGATGCAGAGACATGGGCCAATGGGACCTCCTCTGCTAGAAAGGGCAGTCCCAGGAAAATAAGACAAAGCCAAGGAACTCATTCCCACAGCTTCTGGGAGCATAGTCTGCTGATGGTTCTTAGCTCAGTCCTCCCAGAGATTGTGCTCTGCTGAAAGGAGCTGTCTCCTCAAGGTTATGTGTCCTCCCAAGGGAAGCTGGCATCCAATGACTAGTTGACGTAAGGTACAAAGGCCCTTGAAACATCTCTAAAATGCAATCCCACTTTTAGAGCTCTCTGTGGAATTGCCTAGAGCCTCTGTTGCAATTGCATTGCAGTCTAACTTCTCTCTGTACCCCATGCTGCTTCTTTTACCTTCAAAGTGCTATTACCAAGAGCACTTCCCAATAAACCACCTGTATGCAAATTTCTATTTCAGATTACTTTGCCAGGAGAAACTGACCTACGCCATTATTAGACTAAGGTCAATTTATGAAACATAGTTTGACTTCAAGTTATCATGATTATCATTATTTTTTTTAATATGAGAATGTTGAATCATTGGCGAAAATGATCTCTGAGATCCATTCTCCCTCTCACTCCTAGTCTAAGACACTAAATTGGAACTTGAAATCCTAGAATCACATCTTTAACTGATTGTGTTGTTCATTATTCAAGAATTAAAAAAAAAAACATGGAGGGACCATTCTGAAGAGCTGACCTTCATTTTATCGAAGAAATAACAGGGGTGCATTATAAATATAGAATATGTCTAGATAAGTAGAAGATACAGGAAACCATAGACAACAAAATATGTAATGGAGACACTACTTTTCGATCATATTGCAATGCCACGTCACTTGACACTTCACAGCAAGGACATTCTCACAGATGAGAATCTGAATACAAGCAAGGTCTTTAAGAAATCTTACAAAAGGCCATGAAACCCAAGTGTTAAAATCATAAACTATATTTGAAGGAAAACCTCTCTGGACTCACTCAAATCATTCCTTATTTAAAACCTAATTCTAACAGCCGTGATTGTCTGGTTTGGGGTCAGCTATGCATTAGAAGCTACAGGTTAGATGCATTGCATATGCATAGGTATGATATTTGTTACCCAGGGTAACAGGAAGTGGGGGGGACAAGAAACTTGAGGAAGGAGGCTAACAGCAGAAATTGCAGGCAGACCAGCAGTTGGGAAGATGAATTCTGAAGCAGAAAAACTGGGGGCAGATTTGGCTCTTCATGTCGTTGTTTGTGCAAATTATTTCACTTGGTCTTATTTTTAAAAATCTGAGTAACAGTGATAGGTAAAATCATGAATCCCCAAAGATATCCAAGCCCCAATATGGTAATTATAAGATCATATCAGATAAGGCTTGCAGAATACTTGGTACAGTGTCTGGTAGGTGGGAAGTTTCCAGTATATCAGTTTCAGAAGCGTAGCGTGACGGGGCAGCGGCGTTTGATGCACGAGCAAACTACACTGTTAACTTTAATGTAAAGTGGAGTTTGTAGGCATGACCTCAGTCATTCTGAAAAAGTTAGTGTTTGCATGCTGTGCTTCTTTTAAGAAGGCAGGGAAGTGTGAATATTTTTTTCCTTAAAAAATTTTTTTTTACTGTTAAAGCTAGATTTTAGTTGCCAGTACAATGCTCTTGGGGATTGCATATCATTTCTCTTAAGTGGTAGAGAGATTATTTATATAGCTGTGGCAGTCTGAATTATGTACCCCAAGGAAAGACATGTTGTTAATTTGAATCCATTTCCTGTGGGTGTGAAACCATTTTAAATGCTGTCTTTGAATACTTTTAGATGAGCCAGGGTGTAGACTCACTTGTGAACAGGATCTTTGAAGATGCTTTCTAAGTGTGGCCAATTGAATCAGGGTGGGTCTTAGTCCATATTACTAGAGGCCTTATAAAGAGAAGAAACTGGAAGTCTGAGAAGGCCACACAGGAAAAGACCAGAAGTCAGTGGAAACCAGTGAGGGGAGACAGAGCCATGTGACCGGAGGGAGAGATGTGGCCAAGAATCCCCAAGGATTGTGGTACGTCAGCACCACAACGTTACAGACTTTGGAGAGGAAGTGTGGCCTTGCTGATGCCTTAATTTTGGACTTCTAACCTCTGAAACCATGAGCCAATGAATTCCCATTGTTAAGCTAACCCATTGTGTGGCAAATTAAGACAACAGCTGTACATAGGAAACAGTTCATGGTGTTCTTCAAGGTCAGACACACCATTTAGAGAAAAGAATTTCACCTGCCTTTCTTGAAATCTCCTCCCTACACTTCGCACACTCTGGTAATGACCCAATAAAGATTTCATATAGTATATTGTTATTACCATCCCACACGTTTGCAACTATATAGAGAAATGGGAGAAATGACTTATTATAAAATTATAGATTTACCGACAGGAATACAAATATGTCCTTAAAATAGAAATTTAGGTGAGTAAGTAAAAGTGTCTATGTTGGAAAATGGATTGTAAATAGATTTAAAGAAAAACAACACACAATCAGTTAAAGATGTGATTCTAGGATTTCAAGTTCCAATTTAGTGTCTTAGACTAGGAGTGAGAGGGAGAATGGATCTCAGAGATCATTTTCGCCAATGATTCCTAAACACTGCTGGAAGGCAGGTACTGAGCTTTATGAATGTTTTACAAGTCTATGAAGAAATGAGATAAATGAGGACAATGTAGTAATTTTTTGCTTTAATCTAGATTTATATCATTTAAAAGTGATACGATTCTGAGACTATATTGTTCCTACTTTTTGTATTAAAAATCATATTTTACTAAAATGATGAGGTTAATAAATGGTAAAAGTTTGTATTTTCTTAATAGAAAAAGATGTATTGAAATTTCCCAACTAAAAGGATATCACAGAAATAAATCTGATTATTATGTCCAGTTTGTTTCAGATAAAACAAGTTTCTAGTTTCACATGACTTTATTTGGCAAAATAAAATGTTGGCAGCCCTAAGTCAGAGCTCCTCCTTTTATTTTTAATTTTACAAATCCTTGAATCCCCCACGTATGGGAGCTGCTGCTTTAGTCCTGTTTCCCCATTTTACAAGTGAAGAATTTGAGGTCCAGAAACTGAAACATCTTCTTCAAGATCTCCTAACCAGTGTCAGAACCAAGCCTAGAATCCAGCTATTTTCAGCTTTTTATCAATGGCCATTCATATAACTTTTTGAAAACTATAAATAACCTCATTTCCTATCCAGAACTTTGGACTTTTTCTCTAAAATAGGTTATTAAGGACGTCCCAATGTTTGTTGGCTTATCAAAACTGTATTATGAATATCTAAATTTATGACTCAACAGAGAATCTAGTATAAAAATATTGCCTTTGCATTTCTGTTCATTTTAGTTTTGATTCACCCTTTCAGAAATACCTAACACATCAGGCAATTCTATCCTACAAACTGATGGAGGCTAAGTGGCAAAACATTGGCCCAGCAAGCAACAAGTCTTACAAACATTCACATCCCAGGAGGGCAAGGGCTTAGAACTTCAGATGGATTTTAAGTGGTTTGGAAATGCTAGCAGAAGTTAGAAAGTCTTTCTAGTATCTTTTGGCAGCTTATTGGAAGGGCGGGTAGCTGAGAATTTACTTTGAAAAATGTAATTGGGTCAGCAAATATGAGTGTTTTTAGATATTAATGGAGATGTTGGTAAAGATAAGCAGCATTTGTTTAGAGGTAGTATAAACATCTGTGCCCTGAGACCTGCAATTTGCATATCTGGAGAGAAAACAAAAGCACAGCCCCCCAACCCAGCAAGGAACTGTCACTGCCTTTTTCAGGACTTCAGAAGTGACAGAGCTGTTTCCTTAGCTGCTGGAAGGCTTTTCATTAAGTGGATTCTTAAATAAAACAAAAGAATGTAATTTTAAGTCCACAGGCACACTGTACCTCTACTGGCTTACTCCTGTTGTTGGAAAATGAAAGTTTGTATAATTGTGTACATATTATTTTTCAACTCCAAGCATCGGCCTGTCTGCCTGAAGCAGGCATTCTGATTAAAATCAAACCAAAGCTTTCCACCAGTAGACGATCTGCAGCAGAGAAAAAGAAAAAATTGTGGGTGCTGCAGGAACTGTGCCAGTTTCAACTTTCTTCTCACTCAGATTATATGGAAGAGACCCTCCTTGCTCATTTTATTTACAGAAATAAAAGTTTAACTTTAAAAGTTGGAAATCATATAAGACACAGGACCTCTTTTCAGATATAGTGCTGTCTTAAATCAGTTCACTAATAATAATAATAATTCAATTTTTCAACAACAGCAAAAAAATCAATATGTTGTTGACATCTGAATGGTTTTATTTTTTTTATTCCTCGCCCCCACCATTGTTTGTTGCTCGCTGTTTGCTCTCTGTGTCCATTCACTGTGTATTCTTCTGTGTCTGCTTGTCTTCTCATTTAGGCAGCACCGAGAACCGATCCCGGGACTTTCCAGAGTGGGAGAGAGGCACTCAATCTCTTGCACCACCTCAGCTCCCTGGTCTACTTCATCTCTTATTGTCTCTCCTCTGAGTCTCTTTTTGTTGTGTCATCTTGCTGCACCAGCACTCTGTGCAGGCCAGCATACCCCAGCTCTCTGCTCAGGTCAGCTCACCACATGGACCAGGTTGCCCTCACCAGGAGAACCCAGGAATTGAACCCCCCACCTCCCACATGGTAGATGGGAGCCCAATCACTTGAGCCACATCCACTTCCCTGACTGGTTTTAGAAGCATATGTTTATTATACTTCTAAGCATTTGTTTATTATGCTTTTTGAGGGTATATAATTGCTACAATTAATAGAGATTAATAATTCATACTTTCCAAACAAAAAATTCTTTTACATAGATGAAAACAACCATAGTATTCACAAAATGGTTATCAATATTCATCATAAACCACTAATTGTTGTAAATTAAAATCCTCTCAATCTCATCAAAATGATTTTTATTTCTAGACCCCAATTCCTCATCAGTTACCCCACCTTTGGGTATATTTTTGATTAGTTATCTTGAGAAATCAAAGATCAAAATCTAGAGCAATTCTCTCAAGTTTGCTTTCAAATGAAGAGATTATTCCTACTCTAAGAGGGAAAAAAAGCATGTATATATTAAATTCTGAAAACTATCACTCAGTAATAATAAAATTATTCAAAGGAACCTTTTCACTCCATTCACCACCACCCCCAGGTAATCATTTGAAAAGGGAAGTTGGGGAGGAGAGAGAGAAAAATAGAATAGAGACAGGAGTGGGACATTTTACTGGTTACCAGAGAGTTATTCCACCCTGGAGAATTTGCCCTAGGAAAAAGTATCAGAAGATGGTGCCAGGTTTGCCTATTTCAGATTACTGAATGTAAAAGTGAGTCAGCCTTGTTCTCTTACCTCAATGAGTTTACATAGACAAACACCACGACACCAAATCACTATGCAAGGTCACTCTCTCTCTACCACATTTGTCTTTGACTTTTTACATCTGTTCTGCTACTTCTCCTTTGCCTAAAGGATTTTGCAAAAACAGAAATCAATGGAAAATTTGATGACCTTGAATAACTTAAATGTTAGAACATGATTCATCACTGTGGTAGATATTTATTGTGCATAACACAACACTGCAAAACTTAGTAGCTTAAAACAATAAATATTTACTATCTCAGTTTCTGCAGCTGCATGGTTCTGGCTCAGGGTGTCTCATGAGGTTCCAGTTAAAGCGTCAGCCCAAGGTACAGTCATCTGAAGGTTTGACTGGGACTGGAAGATCCCCTTCCAATAGGCTCACTCACACAGATACCAGCAAAAGTTTCAGTTCCTCACTACATGAAACGCTCCATATGGCTGCTTGAGCTCCTCACAGCATGGCAGGTGGTTTCTCCAAAACTTGGTGCTATAAGAGAGCAAGGGTGAGGCTTCATTATCTTTGATGACATAGCCTCAGAAGTTTATTCACTCATTTCCACACTATCCTATTGGTTACCCAAGGCAGCCCTGTTCACTGTTGGAGGGGACTCTAACATCATGAATATCAGCAAGGGGGAATGTTTGGAGTGCATCTTGGAGGCATGCTACCATGAGAATTAAATAGCAGGGCCAAAGGGCACATTTGAAATCGAGAAATGTATTATTAGTAAAGTTCAAAATGAGTGTATCAGTTCTGAAATGATAAATACAAGCATAATCAGGGTTAGATGGAATTCACTGTGGGGAATTTTCTGAAGGTGGTGAATTTTCAGATAAATTTTAATGGAGTTAGGGGACTGAATTTTTGATGGACAGAGAACATTTAAAGGGAGTGGCATTCCAGGTAAATGAGTATGCCTATTTTAGGCTACTTAGGGCAAGAATCATCCTTTAGCGAGTCTGATCACCATATATTTAAATTAGAGCTAAAAAAAATAATAAATAAATAAATTAGAGCTAATAAAAATGTTTCATAGGTGGTGATAAGTAACGTTATAACAGTGGGTAAAAGAAGATCTCAAAGAAATCTACTGTTGAGGTAGGTCATGAAGCATGACCACACAAATGTCTAAATGTTTTCTTTAGAATAGATGTTTTTCTTTACATAGATAATGTTGGGGTTTGAATTATGTCTCCCGCAAAAGGCACATTCAGGCCCCAAGCCCTGGTCTGGTATGTGAGAACCCATTTATAAATAGGGCCTCTGAAGATATTATTAGTTAAGGTGAGCCCAAACTGAATGAGGGTGTTGTATACTGAAGTGATATTAATGATCTTGAATCCCCCAAAAACACTGTAAACAGATTGACCATGGAGTATAAACAAATTGAGAAATCCCCCTAAATATTGTAAACATGCTGACCACAAATAAAACGTAAACAAATTGAGAAAGACGTGTTTTGTAATAAGTGGCGTTCAGACATTTGTGCAAAGGTATGATATGGACTGGTTTGATGCCAGCCAGATGGCTTTTCCTTTTGCCAAAGCTCTGTCTGAGTGACCAGTTGGCCTCCCGAGACAAAATAGTAACTTGACTCCTCCTAATTATTTTCTTCTTGTACTTACAAAGATCATTGACATATTATGTGGCTGTCTGGGTTTTGATATTTTGCATGGCATATCAGAAAGAATAAGATGAAGAATTGTCAGACATGGATTCAAGTCCTTGCTTTGACACTACTTATCATGTGGTGTTAGAACATCATCACAATTTTTTAAATCTCCATGTTGTCAACCTTGAGAATTAGTGCTTTGTTTTCTTTAAAATCTTTTTGTATGAAACACTTTTGATTTCTTTACATGCTAATAACTGGAAATCATTCATGAAAATAGGAGGTTAAATACATCCAGTTTAAAAAAAGAAAAGAAAGAAAAGCCAAAACAACGTGTTATTTCCAAGAGGAAAAAAAATAATTTATTAAGCTATTATTACATATTTAATTAATATAATTTAAAGCAGTCCATAATTATGATTAATCCTCCTAATTTATACCATTCATACAGGGATTACAGAGAGAAACTGTGAGGCCAAAATTCCAGTAGCTGAGATTTTATAGGCCAAGAATCTAAAATGTTGCTATGCTGCTAGAGTGTGAGAACACATGTACAGGTAAATCAGACAGTTATTGTAGCTTTCTAAAGTACACCTTGCCCATCTCTGTTAATGGATTCAAAATGCCACATGGCTCCTGACATTTGTACAGAAAAAAAAAAACAAAAACCTACTCCCAATCAGGGTCACCCTAACCCTTCTAAAAAGGCACCATGTGCTTCTTCCTTATCTGAAAAATCTTAGCTATGCTTTCAAGATTGCTTCTGGTAGGTTTTATAAGGAAATGCCTCTCCTCACCCTCTTGCCTACTACATAAGCCTATATACATGATAGTCATCAGCATTTTGAAATGCTCTGAAGTCTTTGTAAACAAGCTTGTCTGGCCTCAGACCCCAGATAACAGTGTACGTTTTTCATTTGTAAAAAATCAGTGAATGACTTACTGAAGTTGGGAAGTCTGCAAAGAAACTTTTCCTCCATTTTTAAATATACCTTCTTTTAGAAAAACTAATCTTTCTGCTAAGCAATTCCTTTGATTTTAGTAATGAAAATTAAATTTTTCTTTCACAAATATTTTTATCCTCTTGGAATAGAGCTTAAATCACTGTGTTTTATAGAAAATGCATGATGCCTGATTTTTCCTTGAATCAGAAGCATTTCTCAGTTTAGCCTAAATATATTTTATTTCCTTACAAAGCAACCTGGGGGACAGACAGATGGAGAGGATAAAATGCTTCATAATCATTAGAAGCATTGGCTTCCTGGGGCGTAGGTATACCCCAAGGGTTGAGTGCCTACTTCCCACATAATACAAGATCCAGGGTTTAATCCCTGTTACCTCCCTAAGAAAAAAAAAGGTATTGGCTTCCTGTATAAACTTTTCCTGTCAAGTTCCTAACATCATTTCTATCAAAGAACTGAGTTCCTTTCCTAAGCCTTATTTATTTATTTATTTTTGGTGGAGACATTTCCCAATCTATGTTTTGCATACTATGGTAACAGGCAACAATGTGTAGATTAAAAATCTAAAATAGGAATTTTTTTCTAAAAAGTTCTCAAGCCTCTTTAGAGGAAAGACTATTGAGCTCATGATTGGCCTCCCAGGTTTTTCATAAGGGGTCACTTTGGAAAGTCTGGACCTTTGTTCCCACAGCTATAAACTTCGCAAGTGGAATTAGATTTCCCTTCAAGATTAAAAAGCTAGGACTACAGTTTTTATTCAGAGTGTTTGCTAGTATCAATGGCTAGTGCTAGTCCTTCTTTAGTTTTAAAACAACAAGTAAAAGAGTAGAATAAATTTCCATTTTCAAGATAATTTCAAATTTGGAAAAATATTTCATGTATGAGCTGTAATTTACACTTATCAAACAAGAATGTTATACTTCACAGTTCACCTACTACCTTGCCGCCTTAACTTTTAGTTACAAACAAAACTCCAATTGGTCAAATAGAAGAGAGATTGACAAATATTTTCTGCAAAGAGCCAGATAAATATTTTAGGCTTGCAGACCTCACAATTTTTGTCACAACTACTCAAATTCGGCTGCTGTAACCCAAAAGCAGCCAAAGACAATATGTAAACAAATGAGTAGCTACATTCTGATAAAATTTTATTTATAGATACTGAAAGTTAAATTTCATATAATTTGGACATGTTACAAAATATTATACTTCTTCTTGATTTTTTTCGAATACTTAAAAATACTCTCCAGCTATACAACAACAGGCAATAGGCCAGAGCTGGCTCACAAGCCATTTTTGCCAACTGTAGCCATTTGATATTATTTATGAATTCCTAAAAGAGATATCAACTATGTTTGTAAACTGGTCTGTTCCTCTGGACATGATACCCCTTTGTATTAAATTCGGAGGTTTCACTTTTACTTTATTAAATCAAGATTAGGGCTTTGATTCAACCACATCATTAGAGTACAGCTCAGCATTGAGTACCAGCCGCCTCGGGGGGCTGATAAAACAGACTCTCACACAGCAGTAGATACCCAGAGAGAAATTACACAGAGGAAGTGAGACCGCTCCATAGACACTGCAGAGGCCCAGGGAAGAGAGTTGAACCATTCGCCTGATAGTTTACAGCTGACCTTCAAATATCTGAGCCCAGAAAGAAAGAAGCCCAGAGAAGAAAGATGAGCCCTATGCCAGCCTACAGCTGAGATTGGAAGAAGCTCGACCCACGGAGCCTCAAGAGGCAAGAGGAAGGCTGAACTCTTGCATACGTCGCCCACAGCAGACTTTGTGTGAGGAAGTACCTCTTATAGTACCTTGAGTTGAACTCTTTAGGGCCTTGTAACTGTAAGCTTTTATTCCACCCTTTTTGGCTGACTAATACACCAACCCTGACATATAACAATAAAACTAAATGACCCGGCTTCTGTTTCTTCATCTTTATAATCACTGTGTTATCATTGTTTATTTTAAATCTACTGCATAATATGTGATACCACAGGGGTTTGAGGTAGAAACACCTCAAGTGATTCCTAACTGTTAAGAATTTACTCTCAAAATTAATCCATGTAGCTGAGTCGTTTGTGTCATGCATTAGGGCATCTGTATAACTGGGAGTTTGTATAACTCTGAAATAAATTTGCATGTAGAAGACAATGCTATTAAAAGATAGCCAGTAAGACCGCCTCGAGAGGGCAGGCCGCGCGGGGCAAGCCCCCGCTAGCAGGGAAATCCCCCGCGAGCAGGGCAGGCCGCTGCGCCGTGAGCTGACTCGCAGGTCGCCGCAGCGGGAGGAGACAAGCAGACACAGAAGAATGCAAAAATGAACACAGGAAGAACAAGCAGAAAGCGGGGGGGATATGTAATAAATAAAAAATACATCTTAAAAAAAAAAAGATAGTAAAGGGAAGCGGATGTGGCTCAAGTGGTTGGGCTCCCATCTACCATGTGGGAGGGCCTGGGTTTGGTTCCCAGGGCCTCCTGGTGAGGGCAAGCTGGCCCGCCCCCGTGAAAAGCTGAAAGCCAGCACTCGCAGAGAGCTGACTGCCTGTGCCCGCGCCCATGGAGAGCTGAAGGCCCGTGCCCGTGGAGAGCTGGTGCAGCAAGATGATGCAACAAAGGGAGACAAGCAGACACAGAGGAAACCCACAGTGAATGGACACAGAAGGTGGACAGCGAGCACAAGCGGCAAGGGGGGGTAATAAATAAATTTTAACACTGTTATTATTTAGAAGTGCTGATGCTTCGTATTAATAAAAAGCAGAACCACCATAGATAATATACACAGTTAGTACCTGACCCCAGGGTAGATTGCACTCACTGCCCTGACCTTAGTATGGATTTTCCCTGGATAGGGAGCTAGGGCTCAGACTGTAGGCAGTGGGAGTTGTATGGTCCTTCACACAATATACCGATTGGGCTTAGATTCTAGCTGGTTGATCCTGCACAGCTACTTGATACATAAATATAGATGGGGGGAGAAGAGCCATCTAAGAGAAAAGGATTTGGAGGGGATCATGCCCTCTCTTTAAGGTTCATATGTTTAAAGCAAATAGTAGACTTTTTCTATTTTATGTCCCATTGTTTGGGACAGTGCCTTGAACATAGAAAGCACTGAATAAATATTTACGGTGAGATGAGGGAAGCTCTAATAAAGGAGAGATGTCAAGGAAGGTTAATGGGAATGAGAGTGTGAAATGAAGAATGTGGTTTCTTCTACCATGATGACAGATAGTGATTTCCCACCCAACTCAACCATCCTGGAATCTTGGTGCACTTTTGGAGGGTGGGGGTAGGAATGGCTTGTGAGTGAATATAAAGGCCCACCAAACCGCAGCCCAAATTTGTATATGTGTGTGTTATATAGAGAGCTGCCTGAAGGAAGCAGCGTCCTCCCTTGCGCTGAGGAACCATCTTAATCAGCAGAGGCTGGGGAGTCAGTGGCAGCCAAACCTTTATTTTAGCAGATGCAACGAATTTCAATGGCAGAGTGCCTCAGGATGTACCTGAAGCCAACGGGACCAGGTCTACAAGGTTGTCAGTACTTGGCCCTCAAGCTGCACCCCCAGGAGGCAATAGCAACAGGAGCCACAGGAATCCTGTGTGACTCCAGAAGACAGGGGAGTGGGGGCCTCCAGAAAACAGTGGCTGGGCAGTCTGCTCTTCGGGAGGGAGTGGGAGAAGGGGCACTGTGAATTCCTGTGTTCAGCAGGCATGGAAAAGGAGAAGGACTGGTTCCTCAGCACAGAGCCCAGTCAAGATATTTAGGTAAGGAGCCCTGAGAAAACTGGAATTCCTACAAGGGAAGCTCCAAGGCATGGCAATTGGGGCTCTAATGTGTATGTGACATACTTTTTTAGTCACTGAGTACAGAGATTGGGTTACATAGTAAAGAATATGTTCAGCCAGAAATAGTTAAGCAATTATTATCTGTCACTTAATACTTAATTTCATTATTCCTATCTCCAGACACATATAAACGTGATTTAAAAGAGAAACCATAGTCTATAGCATTTTGCTTTTGAAGTGAATGTAAAGCTTTACTGGCGGCAGATGGCAAAGATTAATGATATAAGCTTAACACATCAGAAAAGGGAATTTTTCTTACTCCTGTTACCTAAAATGACGATGTGTGTTCTGCATTTGACACTGCCAATAGAACACATACATTATTGATCTTCTATTTTATTTTATTTTTTTTTACTTTTGGTTGTATTCTTGACCGATATGTTTGCTTTGTAAATTTTCCATAATAAGGCAAAAGAATCAAAACTTTTTTTTAGCTTTGTATACTTTGTAGGGTTTTTTCCCCTAATGTTTTTTGAGCCTAACTGAAATGCTATAATCACTGAGCTGTGTCAACATCCTTTAGTTGAAGATAGTTTTTATTTCAGATTCATTATATTACTTTCATAGATTTTCATCTTGGACAGAATTTTCCAGGGATCATTGAACCCTTTTAGGTGATAAGAATGGCTGGTTAAAATAAAGTTGCGCTTCTCTTTCTACCTCTTCAAAATAGTGCCTTATTTTAAAAGAAGATCACAAATTTTAAAACCTCAATTTTTGAAATATTACTACTACAAATAACGCTAGTTAACATGCAGTCAATATGTAAATTAAGTAGGCATTTATTACTTAGCCACCCAAAGAGCAATTGTTATCTCCCTTTTACAGCTGAGGACATTAAGCTTAGAAAGGTTGAGAGATTTGCCCAATGTGACAAGAACCTGTGGCCTCGCATTATTAGTGGTGGCTCCTTTAAAAGATCACTTTCCTCTAATATCAATAAAATATGATTCTAGTTCCCTGAATTATGACATCAGAAGTGCATCTTGAAAAAAATACACTTCAAAAATGTACACAAAGATAAGGAAAAGAGGTAAATGGAGAAGAAAACTTCATCTATGGTGAAAATAAGAAATATCCCTATAATGTTAAAAATCTCTGAAGGGGAACTGGATGTGTCTCAACCAGTTGGGCACCTGCCTACCACATGGGAAGTCCCGGGTTTGGTTCCTGATGCCTCCTGGATGCCCAGTTCTCTAGCTTGTGAGCACAGGGCAGTGAATGGATAGAAGAAACACCCAGTGGTTCAAACCACGCTTGGAAAGGCACAAGCTGGAAGTGTGGGTGGATTGCAAGAGGAACAAGAAATAGCACAAAGGAGATCCATTTCCCCTTGCATACTCGAAAAGGTAGTGGGACTGAGGAGAAAATGTTCCATAAAATTATAACCTCCTTTTTTACTGATTAAACTAATAAGGAAGAGTAATATTTAGAGCATGGCAGAATGAAACATATGGAGAAAAATACACATTGAGCAATAAAACAGAAAGCCCATGAGCTGAAGGGCAAACCTCTAAACTTGATTTATATGAAGGTAGCTAGCTCATCCTAAAGATAAGGAGCTAACTGATATCTGAAGGTTAGCTCTCCCAGGGACAGGAAAATCCCCAACGCAGTGGAACCAGATGCAGTGTTATAAAAATTTTGAGGAGTAACTGCACAGTGCTCACTGCACAGTCTTGGCTTCCTCTCTATCACTCTCATGCAACGGGATAATTGGAGAGTAAGTAATGTCAACAACAACAGTTCCCAGTAAAACAAGAAAGACTGTCAAGGAAATTCCATTCATTTTCTTTTTAAATAACTAGCAGACCCAGATAAAATATGATCATCCAAAAGGGTGACATTGGGAAAACAGAAATAAATAAGTTTGTGATGTGAGCAAAATAATACAGAACATGAATGAATAAATGAGAGAACAATATGAATGCAGCATGGAAAATATTTTAGAAGATTCATTCCTTGTAGCAGATGAAAACTACATATTTTCAAGGAAACTTAACAAAAATGTGGCCTTTATATAATACAACAATTAAAAAAAGAAATGGG